>CAUZXS010000401.1:52500-187616 GCA_963585895.1 Sepioteuthis lessoniana
CAAAATGGTGCATGGCCCAAAATTGGTTGTGAACCACTGTCGTAGACCAAAAACAAAACTGCTCAAATAGTTAGAGCGCGTACCGTCTGTTCTGATTACATTTTACATATCAGAGTACTTTTAAGAATTAATTCTTAACCCGAAAGTTTGGCTGTTTTGTGGCATTCAGCTTAGCGCGTGTAACACTGCAAGAAATTGTATGAGGGTATGAATAGGTAATTCATAAAAAAAACAAAACATGCAAAAAAAAAAAGGACATCGGAGTGGTCTGTGAACCCTAATATAAAATGACGGATTTCGGAATTTTACCCATTGTTCTTTTTCGTGATTAGGGTTCTTACAGGAAAACTTTCACATGAACGGAAATCAAGAAACAGATCAGACATAGGAGAAAAATCGATACCCACGAAAACGAGGAATCTTACTCCTAACAAACTTTCTTTTAGCAATTTCCAACAGCGTTCAAGGTCTCAGAGACTGAATGGAGAGAATAAAGCAATAGAAATTTTCAAGAGTCTACGAAAATTTTAAATGCCTGTACAAAAAAGTCTGGAAACATTTTTCAATGCACCTCGTATCAACCCTTAAAGGTTATTTAATTCTAAATCCTGGTTTGGTTTCTTTGTTTTAATGGCATATAAACCTTTATGGGTTATTTAATGCCAAAGCCAGCTTTCTAGAACAATAGTAGTGATACTATTTAAACATATTTTCTAACCCCTACGATCGGGCCGGATATGACACAAGGTCAGTTTTTAAGCGGAGTTTAACAGGTTTGAATTCAAAGTTTTCCTTCTCATAGACTAGTTGCCCCACCAAGGCTGAAGAACCTAGTCTGTCCTACTATTGACCCATAGCTGGAGGGAGAATAATTGGATTCATACCTTTCCCAAGGGTATTAGTGCTATGTGAAATGCAATCAGCCTCGTCCAAGATTTGAACTCTTGTCGCCGTGTCCATTTCCTACAACGATAACCATTACACCACGGGCACCTCCATACTATTTAACCCATTGCTTGGAGGATAAAGGGGTTAAAACCTTTTCCAAGGGTATATGTCCGAAAGTTAATGCAGTAGAACGACTGGAGTTCGAACGCTCATACTAGGATTCCGAAGTCCATCGCTTTAACTATTACACCACGCTTATGATAGGTTATATTTTTTGTTTTTTTCCTTAACATCTGAGGATTAGCCATCACTAACATAGGAGTCGTCGGTGACTATGCAACAGTTTACACCCGTTGGGCAAAATGATTATTTGGCGTGATGCTGAAACCTGACGATTTTCATACTAGCTTTACTTGACTTATTCTTGTGCAATATTCCGTACACCTTCTGAGGGAATGTTTTCAATAACAACTCAACAATTTTTCATTCAGTCGGCCCAGCAATTCTGGTTTTCTTTCCAATTCAACCCCGTTTTTCCGCTAGAATTAAAAGTTTCCTTAAAGAGATTCGAAACATAAATAAATTGGGTTTGCCATAATTTTGTGGGAGAATGATTTGTTGCACCAGAATATGGAATAGGATTATCAAACATTGGTCGGAAGATTTTTTTTTTCAAGCACCGAATTTTAGTTCTTATATTGATCTGCCGGACAACATATTTTTTTTATTAATCATATATTTAACTACTTTTTATTAACTATTTTGCTTTACTAGATAACTAATTTTGCTTTGAGGCTATTTCTCATTTATGCAAGATTCAATCTAACCCATTTATTTCTGTGAACCAATGTTTTCTTTAAAATGCATTAAACTTTTTCCACATATATATATATATATATATATATATGTATATATATGACGTGAGTGTATCTTATTTTGTGTGTGTATGTGAGTATTTGAGCGTGTACGTGTGTCTGCTTTTAGTTGATAAAGTTTGAGCAAGTATTATAAAAGAATTTTAAGCAAGAAAAATAGCAGACGAATGTAATGATCTATAAAAATGAATATTTTGCTGAAAATTAATTATTCAAATAGACATTGTTTCGTCTGCAGAATGCTTTAATTTTAATTCAGTTTGTTGAAATGACTATCTACTTTAGCCAGTCTTGATCAGATGTCCTGAACAACATTTCTATTCCTTTTAACACTTAAACAACAAAATAATATACATGATCCATACACCCACCCACATATATATATATATATATATATATAAAGATATTCCTTTTGAAGTAAATGTTTTGAGCTCAGAGTTTTGATTTTTGCAAATGGAGGATTAAATTATCTTTCACATAATTTATTTTCAGTGTAATGACAATTAACTGTACATTTGTAAATATATGATTCTATTATTAAGAAGTTGATCCGTCTATTTTTCCCAAGTTGTTAGAGGTAACTAATAAAGTCTACTTATGCCATAATGTACTTCTTGAGCAGTTTTTGTTCGTTGTAATCATGGTCGGCCACGTAATAGTCTCAGGAACTAAATTCATTTGAAACGCTTTCTGATAGCTGCAGAGTTAACTTTTGCTTGTTTCCTTGTAATCTTCTTCAAATTTTAGATAATTTTTATTCAGGTACTTTGTATATATATATATATATATATATATATATATATATATATATATATATATATATATATCATTAAGTCCCGCTGGTAGCACGGAATATAGTCGTGTGCTTCTATCAAGCTAGTTCTCTATGGGTTTTGTTAATGTCCATGTTGTGCATCCATATAGAAGTCTAGATACAGCAACAACTGTTTGACAGATAACCTGTCAATAGCATGCAATACTTTCACTAGACGTATATTGACATCACTTTTAGTTGATGAGAAATTGCTCTCGAGGTATGTGAACTGGTAAATAAATTTTACAGGCTTTCTACTAAGCGAGCTTACTGCATCTGCAGCCGAACTCAATATTGACATTACATTTAATAAGAATATAGATATTGCCATAATGAACAAGATTTGAAATACCATCATACTGGCAATCGGTTGACATTAGTCTGCATGGAAACACTCATCAACGCCGCTTAGGTGCTGCTGAAGTGTTTCTCATCCCTGTTACCTTAAAATAACTAAAAAGCATAGAGAAAACCCAATCGAGAATTGTAGGTTCGATGCTTTAATGGCAACCCGGCACAACGATCGTCTCTTGTTACAGTCCCACTAATGCCCATGATGAAAAGGATATCACCATTTTCTATGACGTGCAACCTTCCCTTGCTCGACACATTCTCAAACATAACATACCTCGGTGGATATATGAATGCACAAAGAGACAAAGATGAAAAATAACAGATTCTGCTTACTTATCTTGTTTAACAGAAATAGCGAATATCTAACAGATTTTTCATTCGAGACAGGTCTTTCATGCGTTAACACTTAATTCCAAAATAAACAACTACACCTAATACAATAACGCTAAAGCACGGGGAGATTATATACTCAAAAAGGGGATAAATAACTCTCTGACCTGTGACGGGAATTCATCTTTTGAAGGTGTATCTTCCAATCATAAGATCATCACGGCAAAGAGTCTCCTGAGTCTACACAGATATAAGAAACAGACAAAACATTTCCTTTCAACTGGTCCTAACTTTTCCATTGAAAAAGGAGCAATAAATACACGGTAAATTTAAGTGAAAAAAATTAATATTCTTAGACATCTTAAGGACATTCTCCGAATAACGATCATGAAAATTTCGTCACTACCCATATGGAAAGAAGCAGCAGGGTGCATACCAATTAAATCTTGATCTAAATGTAGAGTTCTGTGAGAGTTAGGAAAAATGAGATCACTTTAAAAAAATCTTTACCTAATAAAAGAAACCCAACTAATGCCAATGCGCAAAAATTCAAGGTCAATTAAATAAAATTTTAGATTCAGTTGAAGTTAGACAATCACAGATAGCATGCCAAACAGTAAATGATCGGTGCAAAAAGGAAAATCATATCAAAGACAAAACTAAAAACTGCCTGCAAAAAGAAAAAAAAAAACACTTCTGAAGAGGAGAGATCATTTCCCAGATGAGCTCAGAATGGACGAAAGCTTGAATCCTTCCCTTAACCTCATGAAAGGTGACCACAGAATCTTTAAATCTTCGGAGAGATAGCGATAGCTGCAGTAGTTGCTGAGGTCTATAATGCCCGGCTTTTCAGTCTTATGCGACCCGAAATTGAGAAAATTCTATGGAAAACTCAAAACAGATTTTGAAAGAATCTCTCCTTAAACTCACTGAAAACAGCGAATAATCATATGAGTACAAGTAAAGAATCTCGAGGTTGCACAACTATTCGCAGATTTCACGAAAGCATTCGATTCCATCCAGAGGGAAGGTGGCGTAAATATTACTCGCATATGCTCCTCCTAAAGAATCGGTTAAAGCCACGAAGATGCTTTACAAAAACACGAAAGCTATGATGGAGACAACGACTTCTTTGATAGCGTCACTGGAATCTATCGAGTATATATTAACACCATACATGTTTATACACTGCCAAGATTTTATTCTTTGAATATCAATAGATCTCGAAAATATAAATGGTTTCACATTAAAAAAGACAAGTTGCAGACGATATCTTTGGAAAACTATGACAGATGTAGAGTACGCAGATGACGTAGGGCTTTTCGCAAATACACTAGCCCAATAAGAATATAGATGATATTACATAGTTTAAAAAACACAAGGAAAATGTACAAACAATATATATATATATATATATATATATATATATATATATATATATCATCAAGTCGGGCCATCAGCACGGATATCCCTGATCCTCTCTTGTCACCCCTCTCTATCGTCCATTGCTTCCGGCTGGTCTTCGGGGCTACATCTCGTATCGGCGCAAAGCTGCAGTATGTAGCTTCGAGCTGGTCGCCAAGCCTTTGCTCGGCCATGTGAAGGGGTCCACAGGAGAACATCACCTATGAGCTCGTCCCTACTTCTCCATTAGTGTCTCGCATGTTTGGCTCGTCTAATTTTGATAGTTTTCTTGATGGGTGGTAAGTGGCCGTAGAACTGCTGCTGTGTGGGGTGCTATCTCCAGGACATGTTCAATATTGCTTGCAGCATTCTTGTGTAGTTGCCGTCAAGCTGTTTCTCGATCCGTTTTGTTAGCGTCCATGTAGTGCATTTATATAGCAGTATCGACACGACAGCTGCTTGGAGGAAACTGCCTTTCATTTTATCGGTCTGGTCTGACTTCCATGTGATCTTAGCATATATATATATGTATATATATATGTGTGTGTGTGTGCGTGTGTGTGTGTGTGTGAGTGCGTGGGTTGTTGAATATAAGAATTTAAATCGGTATTTATGATAATGGGATCTTCGTTCTTCAGTGTCATTGGAAAAGGAAGAGAAATTCCCTAGTCATTCTTCTTTTGGGAGACTTATAGGATCCCAAATTGTTTTTTTCATGTAGGTTAAGAGTCATCATCATCATGTCACGCCGCCAGCACGGACACCCCTGACCCTCTCTCGCCACTTTTCCCTATCATTCATCGCCTCCGGCAGGTCTTCAGGGTTACATCCTGTGTCCTCACATAGTTGCTGTATGTAAGTTCGTGCTGGTCGTCCTGCTTTTGCACGGCCAAATGTGGGGGTCCACAGGAGTACATCGCTTATGACCTCGTCCTTGCTTCTCCAGCAGTGTCCCGCGTGTCTGGTTCGTCTTACTTGTATAGTTTTCGTAATGGGGGGGGGCAGGTGTCCGTATAGTTGGTGTCTCGTGGGGTGTTGTCGCCAGGACTTGTTCAATACTGCTCTCAACATTCTTGTGTAATTTCCGTCTAGTTTCCTCTCCAGCCGCTTCCAAAATATATTTTATTTCAGGTTTCGAATTTCGCATGTTAAATCTAAGAGAAAACTTGATATTGTGCATGTGTGAGTTTACATAAAATGGTTGACCTTTTCTATGCTATAATGTAAATTATCAATCTTGTCTTTATTTTCAACATTTCTTTTAAAGGCGGTAGTGTAATTTAATCATTATATATATATATATATATATATATATATATATATATATATATATATATATATATATATATCCACTGCTGTGTTTGATTTTTCTATTGTTCAGACGCTTTGTTTACAAATAGTAATAAGTTCATGCTGTTTAAAAAAAGTCATCACAATTGTAATAATATTTGTTCTAGTTGTCTACCAACAAATCGCAGAAGACATTGCTTAGTGTTAAGTACATATCTTGAAATATAGTACTTTCGTTTATGATAATAATCACTCTTTGTCTTATTAGCTCAATTGTCTGACGCTTTAGAATACGCTGACTTCATCACTGCAGACGTGTTAGACCCTCCGCTAACGAGTATCCTAGTGATGACTTTAATCACCTGATGGTGAGGTTTAATTCCTTGAGATATGAGGAATGTGAAGAAAACCTTCAATGCCTTTACTCCCAGGTCCACGCATTCCCGGTGTAGTAATACGCGTTTCGATCTCATCTAATGGTCCAATTCTAATAATTTACTACACTTGAAACCATTTAACTGTTTGCAAACAAATGATTGATATTAAATTGAATTATTGGCATTAGATAACAATACTTGAAACTTTTTTTACTAAGTACAAAGGGATGAATTATTTTGAGTCAAATTATTCGTGTTGCATTCTTGAAAACATTTCACTACGTGTAAACAAATGAGCGCTGACTTGTTTAAAAATATTATTACCTGAAAATTATTCGTTCATAAATCCTATAAACACAGAGACACACACAGACAAACACTTATATATATATATATATATATATATATATATATATATATATATATATATATATATATATATATATATATATAAGTGTTTGTATATATATCTATATATAGTATTATTCGGTCCAGTCAAACCAGAGTTGGGAGTAATTCTTTTATAATCCTAAAATAACCGGTCTTTGTTTTTTTCTTTAAAGAAAAGAAAAAAAAATATATATATACATATGTATAACGAAGATTTGGTAATAAATGACCTACAAGGGTTGACATACAAACCAACCAACCGACCAACATTATACTAATTGAAAAATACCGAATTTTCTCCGTCATGGAGTAACTTTTAGAGTAATTACCACTTGAAAGTCTGTTCGGTGCTCCTTTTTATATGTCCCTGTGGAATACATTCATTTACAATATTTCAGTGGTAATACTTTACAGGGTGTTTGAAAAGTAATTCCTTGGTGATATGATGAAAGTTGATAGTTAACTGACCATTTTGCAAGATGAAATCTGCCTAGTTATCATTATTTTGGAAAATCTGAAAGATTTGATTTTTATCCAAGATGTCACCTCTCCACATATTGCTATTGTTGTTTGTGAATGATTGAATACATACTTTCTTGAGAGATGAAAGGATTTTTGTGGTCCACACGAATGGCCAGCCAGAAACCTTGATTTAACAAAAAATGACATTTTTCTTTGAGACTAGTTAAAAAAAACAGATCGACTCTCCCAAACCAATGACTATCGAAGAACTTAAAGGGAAAATACGCCAAGTTATGCATTCCATCCTACTTGAGTTCCAGCAGAAATCACTGGATGCGGTCTCCGGGCGGCTTGATGAGCTGGTGGCGAATATTCGTACCAATATTGAATATTAAATAAGAAAAAAAAAAAAACAATGGTTATACCTTTCTGCTCATATTCGTCCTGGTAAAAATTCTAGTTAAAGAATACATCATAAGAATTTTTAAGTAGTAACCAACGTTTCAATCCATTTTTATATTCTTCAGATAAAAATCCGACGATCCGAGAAATCTGTACATTTACCAGTACGAGTAGCATGGAATGATCCGTGATCTGCTTCTGTTTTAAACTAAGAGTTTTACTCCTTCTAGGCTATGTGTTGGGAACCCGCGCTCAATAAGTTCAGGCTTATTGAAACACCAATGAAATCGAGCACTTTCTTGAAAAAAGCAATCTCAAAAATACCATCAAAGTTTTCAATTTCTTTGAAGGAGTATATGTTCAATAAATTTTAACTAAGTTATTAACAGGTACCTGAAATATAAGATTTTGTTTTAAACATAATCTCATCTTCAAGGCATGTCATCCACAAGAGTTCTCTTCAATCTCTTAAGCCATCAACCATTACACTAATATTCATCATGTGCTGACACAACTCTAGGTTTAAAGCTTAAACATCTTTTCTTTTGACAATTGATGGCCATCCAACACCTGATAAAAGGGGTTTAAACATCTAGCAGATAATTTTGAGTTACTTCTATCGATGCTGTTAAATTTTGAGATCTTTTGAACGGGGATAAAAATATATATATATATATCAGAAGTTTTCTTTTCGTCCGGCTTCGATAAGAATGTTAAATTTGTCGACCTTATTGATTCCACATCGCGGTTGTATCAGCGTAATGTAAGTATTCTTGTCGAGGATTTGAACTCAAGACACAAATTCCATTTTCCACGACCATAAACATAACACCAAAGGCACCTATATAAATATATTACCTCTTTGTTTATCTAAATAGAAATACTTTTCCTCTTGATCAATTAATTTCTAAACAAACATACATTACTTTCATAATTGTGATTATGAAAATTTCGAGCTGGTAAATTGAGATGCCTATTAAGTATCTTCCAATTCATACATTGTGTTCGATGCCGACTCGCATATTAAATAACACAATAGACCTGTCAGCGTTCGCGTCTGCCATTGAACGAAGATTAGAAAGCAGGTCGATATAGCCTCACTGAATTCAATGCTAAGACTGAGCTACACTTTCTCCGCCTTGTGTCAGATTTGGTCTTTATTTTCCTCCCTACTTGTTATGAAAAAATATCTTATATGTTTTTACATTTGAAGACAGTTTTCTTCTTCCTCTCGTTATATTCATGTCAGAATTTAAATCGAAAAAAAAACTTGTTTCCTGATATGGATTCCTTGAGAGGTCTTAAGTGGGTGTAAATTGACAGCTTTTCATATTTTCTATGTTTATTTTCACCCTCAAGTCATCGACAAAACCTACAAGAGAAAGACTAAAATTCGAAAACTGAGGTCAGAAGAAGATCGAGTAGTTGGCGATTTCATACATCAATACGATAGAATTTCAATCAATATCTCTTTAAATATTTCCCTCAAGCCGGTCGAATACATATATATGTATATATATATATATATATATATATATATATATATATATAAACTTTCTCATAGATATTGCTCGTCTTGTGCGTATGGTCGTAAGGTTGCAATCCACTTGATACTAACGTTATAATATATACATATATATATTTGAGATAGAGAGAGAAAGAGAGAGAGAGAGAGAGAGAGAGAGAGAGAGAGAGGGTAAAACATAGCCCTCGAGATGTCTAAAAGGGCGCTTCACCAAGTATAATGGATAATGATCAAGGTTTGCATACTATTTCCACGTTATTGTCGATTTTATTGCTCAATGTTCGAGACAGTTTTTTTATCTATTTGTTATATATATATATATATATATATATATTGAAATATTTCAAAATATCATTAGCACTTATGGCTTACAAATCCAAATATGTTTCCCTCCCTGAGCATTGAAATTACTGATAATGATGAAACGATCAGCTTACAAAGTTTGTTACCTAACAAGTTGCGGTGTCCTTTCATACGTCTGCAATACAACGTTTTACCTTATCTCTTATATATAATAAAAATTACTAAAATCCCATCTTGAATTTGAACATCGTCACTTACCACAAAGTGGATATATTATGTTAATGTTTTAATATCCCTCCATCCATTATGGAAGTTGCGCACTTGAAAATCACTACCACTCCACCCAAGTCGGAGTCTTTGGCCCTCAACTTTAAATATAACTTGGTGTCTATTTATGATATCAGTTTATAAACAAGATTTGCACTGTTTTGGCAAAGAGCAAGCCTTTTGTGAAAGTGCATGTTGTTAGAAGTTATTTGTTTTCAGTTATCGTAATTTTATTGTTATTCTCTCACACAGACATAAACACACACACACACACACACACACACATATATATATATATATATATATATAGAGAGAGAGAGAGAGAGAGATAGATAATCATGTAAATAAAGACTATGAATATCCAAAGAATGAGTGCTCTATGGGCGGCGATTTAATACGAGCTGAGCAACATACATATTTTTGTTTAAACAAAACAAAAAATAATTGGAAATAATATTCCATTTCCATAATAATTTATTTCGCTTATTCATTTGAATACCCTCTGACGAGCTTGAATAAGGGAAAGCATTTATTATGGAAATGGAATACTATTTCAAAAGTTCCTGTTTTTTAAACAATATATATATATATATATATATATATATATATATATATATATATATATATATATATATATATATATATATATAAGGGTATCACAACAAACTGTATACTTGCGAGGACAACCAATATCCGCTTACCTCCATCTGTTGTTTTCTTTCGGCAGAAAGTCCCAAATATCAAGTGCCTGACAACTAATGTTCTGCAACAGTACCTCCGCAATAAAATAAAAGGAGGATTATCGGGACTGGGCAAATCTCTTTCTCTTGAATGCAGTAGTTACTACTCCACTTGTTAAACTTACTAGGTGACATATCATTACCTACAACCAACGAGGATCTACATAAATATTGACTGCAATAGACAAGTACCGAATATTATACTTCTCAATCGATTCATATTTAGTTATCTGTCTACCTATCTATCTAAAATCAATAAGTTTCTCTTGTTTGCTTCTTTGACGGTTTTTCATTTTTAATCTGTCTGATAACTTGCTTAGAATTAGAATTATGCATAAAGTCGATGTTCAGTCCTTTGCCTGTTTCCAATCTTATCAGCGCAGCCAATCAGAATGCAATAGAAGAAGATGATTAATAGACAGAAAGACGCAACGTGCTTATTCATTATAAATAATTCTTCAAGATGAAAAATTCAAATGTAATTACCTACGTGACGTTAAGCACATCTTCAGCACGCTATCACATGCCCAAAGCAGACATTCCCATATATATATAGATATATATATATATATATATATATATATATATATATATATATATCAGTGTTTGATATGATGCATTGTTGCTTAAAACAAAATTTTATTGTGTTAGAGCGAGATATGGCGTGATTAAAAGCTGGAAAATATCTGCGACTCCACGTAGGGTTAAGACTGTATCATTTGCTTTATTGATGAGCATATTGAGAAATATTTCACATAGAAACCCTATTGTAAAATCACACACACACACACACACACACACACATATATATATATATATATATATATATATATGTGTGTGTGTGTGTGTGTGTGTGTGTGTTTGTTTATGTGTGCAAGCAATGGTTGAGTCCCTGTGGCGTAGTTCCAACATCGTCACGCTATTACGTTTACTTTCGGACTAAAAGACTTGGGAAAGGCATGAACTCCTTTATCTTGTTAGCTATGGGCTAAAAAGTAAGACTACTGTCCTTCAACAATCATAGCTTTGACAATGAATAACCTGCAAATGTTGATTTGCTACTAAACAAAAAAGCCTAAGAAAACTATACAAATGTATATGCTGTTTTAAAGTTTACATGAGATAGTGAATATGTCTTAATTTCCGTTCATGTCGTGTTTTCTCGATTTCCTCAGCAAGAGATGAAATGTTTAGAATACAGATCTATAATTCATTATAAGACCACTGTATTCCATTTTTTTACATGGTGGTTTCTTGAGGAAAACTGTTTCATTGACTATGCTTTTATAGGCAGAAATCATAATGTGAGTTGTTTGATTCATATTCAAATTTCAAAACTTCTTAAAGAGAACATAAAATTTATGGGTTGCATGGATAAATTAAGTTTGCTTTGTGTCTCTATTAAAAAAGACTCATCGATTATCATGTTGGTTTCTGGGAGGTGCCCGTGGTGTAATGGTTCTTGTCGTAGGAAATGGACACGGCGACACGAGTTCTGGAGGTGTCGTGGTGTAATGGTTATTGTCGTAGGAAATGGACACGGAGACACGAGTTCTGGAGGTGTCGTGGTGTAATGGTTATTGTCGTAGGAAATGGACACGGCGACACGGGTTCAGGAGGTGTCGTGGTGTAATGGTTATTGTCGTAGGAAATGGACACGGCGACACGAGTTCTGGAGGTGTCGTGGTGTAATGGTTATTGTCGTAGGAAATGTACACGGCGACACGAGTTCTGAAGGTGTCGTGGTGTAATGGTTATCGTCGTAGGAAATGGACACGGCGACACGAGTTCTGGAGGTGTCGTGGTGTAATAGTTATTGTCGTAGGAAATGGACACGGCGACACGAGTTCTGGAGGTGTCGTGGTGTAATGGTTATTGTCGTAGGAAATGGACACGGCGACACGAGTTCTGGAGGTGTCGTAGTGTAATGGTTATCGTGGTAGGAAATGGACACGGCGACACGAGTTCAAACCCTGGACGAAACTGATATCATTTCACATAGCACTAATACCCTAGGGAAAGGTATGAATCCAATTATTCTCCCTCCAGCTATGGGTAAATAGTAGGACAGACTGGATTCTTCAGCCTTGGTGAGGCAACTAGTCTCGGAGAAAGAAAACTCTGAATTCAAACCTGTTTGATTCTTCTTAAAAACTGACCTTGTGTCATATCCTGTCCGAGCGGAGGGGTTGGTAAATATGATCATGTGGGTTTCTCAATGCAAACGAAAGTCGAAGGCTCTCTGTTTTAAATTGAGTCGCTAAAACACAAAGACCTTACTCGGACATCGACGAGTCTCGATTTGATTTTGGGGTAAAGCGAAACTCATCTCCCTATTGAGGGTAGACAACAATTGATAACCAATGTTTCGGGGGACGTGGGTTCAATTCCAGGTCACGTCATACCAAAGCCTTTAAAAATGGTACTTGATATCTCCTTGCTCAGCACTCAGCAATATAAGGTACGTATCAAGAGTAAAGGGGAGCAATCCAGGGAAAGAAGTAATGGCCTCCCCTACACCTCGGTGCAATAGCTATTGAAAAGGAAGCCTTCTGGTCGCCCTCAACTACGGTCGCCAACTTCACTTTTACTCATACAACTCATCTAAAATCACCTCTTCCAGTTTATACGACTGGTCCAAAAGAGGTTGTATCATCTGAAATAAAATGGGAGTGAAATTTTTTGTGTAACCACCTGTTTGTTATTTCATTCTTTAAATGCGCTATCTATCTATTGTCATCTTTTTATCTTGTCCTTGTCCCTTCAACTTTCTTCAAGAGGCTAACAATAAAATGCATACCTGAAACATTTTAAAACCAAGAAAAATTCTTCCTTCAAACAGAACAAGTAAGGTTTTACTTCCCCGAATGGAAGCTCCTATATGCTAAGGACGTAAGGATGAGTTAGTCAGTGTGCAATATTCAAACATCTACAACTTTACAGATTTGATGCCAACATCAGAAGATAAATCACACGAACTCACGTTGCAAAGTTAAGAAGTGGTCAGACATCTGATTTAGAGATTTTTTTAAAAAGAGGAGGGACTTACCGGAACAGTGAAATGTCACGAACTTAATTGCAGGGATAAGCGATCATAATATTTGAAATGAGGATGAGTTGTATCGAACAATGAATCTTTAAACCGTTGACTGAACAAAATCCACCAGACAGTTGCTTGTTTATAAGACAGGTGTAAATAATACAAGTAACATTGCAAGAAAAAAATACATATAAATCCTTCTTTAACTTTCTGATAGGAACAACGAATCTGATCATCATTTCTTCGTTTATCCAGTCGGCTGGGGTGGAAGAATACACCGACTGCACATCTGAAGAGGGGTAAGACCCCTCAATGAGTGTCCTAGATATGACGTGAAACTATCTGATGGTGACGTTGCAGTAATACTAGAGCTTTGAATAAATGCAGAGTACCCTTTCATTGACTTCGCTCCTAGGTCCACTCTGGCTCGGAGTGTAGCACCTGAGAGGGTCCTATCTATGATGCTAACCTGAATTGTTTGAAATGGACCTGTTTTTGTATGCTAAACTGAATTATTTGAAATGGAACTGTTTTTATCATTGAAACTGTACTTACGCTAAACTGAATTCTTTAATGGAGAAATACTTTGACATTTAACTGAGTGTATACAAAATCTAAAGTTACACTAAACTGAATTAGTTGAATTAGAACCGTTTGACTAAAGAGAATAGCTTGAAGTAGGAATGTTTTTGACAAATTGGAAACTCATGCTAAAATGAATTATTTGAAATAGAACTGATTATTTGCGTAAAATTGATTTGGCTTTAAATAACCAACAAAGGTTGATATACCAACCAACCAACCAACCAAACTAAACCAACCATGCAAACGATTTTTTGTTTCCTCTTTGTCGCTCCGTATCCACAACTTTCTTCGAGACATCCACCATACAGCACATTCTAGAAAAATCCCAAAACAAAACACATTATTTTCTTTAATCAAGACTGGTAAGTTTTCTCCTATCCGAAAGGAAGTGTTTGTTTGTAGAGAAGTTTAGGATGACATAGGGTGTATGCATTCAACTGATCACATCAATTTTTCTCAGCTGATTTGAAGGTTAGATACTAAAAAGACAAAAAATCTGACAGTAACGGTGAATTGCGGGCACCATACTAGAAACGAGTAAAATTTCCGGAACTGCTTGATGGGCAAGTATTTTACGCCTACTGTTATCAGTATCCGAATTTAAAACAAGTGTTTTACAGAAGAGACAACCATCTACAGTGTTAAATCACCGTTTAAGCAAGCTACAGGAAATTTATTCTGCCCTTTAATACAAATTTCCTTTGTGGTTCCCGTGGTGTAATGGTTATCGTCATAGAAATGGACACGGCGACACGAGTTCAAATCCTGGACGAGACTGATCGCATTTCACATTGCACTAATACCCTTGGGAAATATATAAATCCAATTATTCTCTCTCCAGCTATGGGTAAATAGTAGCGCAGACTAGGTTCTTCAGCCTTGGTGAGGCAACTAGACCAGGAGAAGGAAAACTCTGATTTCAAACCTGTTAAACTCCGCTTACAAAATTGACCTTGTGTCATATCCTGTCCGAGCGAAGGGGTTGGTAAATATGAATATAAATTTCCTTTGTCCTATTGTGTCGTCCGGCAACTATCCTCATGAAATTATTCTACTGAAGAGAACCGTTTGATGGCCAATAATTCGAACATATGCCATTCCGCGTTAGGCTCTGTGGTACCAATTACCCTTTTCAAAGTTCCTGTGTTCTGAGGAGTTAAGGATGACGCATGATGTCTGCAAACTTCCAACCAAACCAACTTCTTCCCGTTGTTACTGGTATCTATGACAGATTAATTGATTGATTGATTTTAATAGTATTTTATCTCATCTAGGGTGATTTTATACTCAGAAGTTAGGGAATTACTTTTATTGTACGTTCATAATCATAAATTTTACGTAGGTATTTAAGAGTTTTTTTAGCAGGGTCCTATTGAATGAGAATAATTTGAAACTATTCAAACTATTTAAAGATTTATACTATCTAACTATTTAAAGCTATTTAACACATAGAGAAGGTCATAACAGGTACACCCACTTCAGATGACAGTGGACTTGGGAGTAATGACAATGATTGTGTTCGTTACACTCCTCATATCTACAAGACAAGAGACTCAATACCAGATGCTGGTTAGTGACATGCCAAGGACACCACTTTTTATGGGGAAGCTCATACTGTCAGAGTATTAGAAAGCTTGCCAACAAGGCGAGTACCTAAGTCAAGTTATTAGTAAATTGTTTAAATTGTCTTATTTGTAAAATCTATTTGATTTATTTTCAGTAACATGCCTCAAGGAAAAACGTATTTGAACCTTAGTACGTTGGTTTGGTTTGGTTTAGTTTTATTTTACCCATACGTAGGACCGTATCAGGTGCTACCACTTCGAGCCAGCTTGGACCTGGAAGCGATGACAATAAAGGGATAATATACATTTCTCAAAGCCCAAGCATTTGGAGCCTCACCATCAGATTTTTTAGTGTTATATCCAGGACAATCGTTTGGGGGTTTACCCCACTGCAGAGATGAAATCGGTATTTTCTGCAGCCCCAAGCGAATGGGATGGAACTTTAATATGAATCGATCTCACTTTTAATAGTCACCCGTCTAGCTTGGTGACAATTTAATCGTGCAAGGAACCGAAAAAGTTAAGTCTAATTTAGATTGGACACACTGTCATAAAAGACAGCCAGTGACGAACTAATTTACTGACCTGTAGTAATTGTTCTCAGACAAGTTTCGTGACCATTATACAGCACGGCGAAGCGGACAAACAGCTATGAGAGTAAACTCGAAATACCCAGTTTTACAATGTATTTTAGTAACTAGTTCCTTTTAGCTTTTAAAAGCAATTAAGATACAGCTGACATATTGTCGATACGGTGTGACATGAAGACAAAATTTATACTGAGTACTCTTTGAATCTGTAAACTTTGCCAATCCTAATTTTAAACAAAAGTAAATAGACCTGATGTGCTTCACGCGGAAAAAATGGAAAATATTTTATCGAATTTTTCTTCCATGTTATCAATTCCTAATATCATTTTCCAATAATAAAATTTGTCAAGATATCATTATTTATTATATATAAAACTCATTGTAATTTATTTTTGATAAATGGTAGAACTTTCTTGGCCAATGTTATTTATACCCTTGTCTCTTATGAATCGTGAAATCTTCAGATAAGAACGAACTAGGACAACGAAATATTTTTAAAATGCTATTGAAAATCGACAACTTATTTTTGAAAAGTAATGGTTCTTATGTTCTTCCTCACATCTCAGGCAGTTTGAAGTCATTATTTATAAAATAGCCTTAGTCTTCCCCGGAGGAGTACTACATGTGAGAAGCAGAGAGGTTGAATAGATCTGAGAGGAACTCCCCGTAGCTTTGTGGCAAAAACACTGTATTGTGACATCATAGTGAGCGAGTTTGAACTTCAGTCGCGTTATTGAAAAGATATAAACAACTTTATCTCTTCGACTATGGGTTGCATAGCACCACACTTGTTCTTCTCCAAGGATGGTGTTGGCATTAAATAACCCACGAAGGTTGAGATGACATAAAACACCAAAACAATACAAACCAAATTTATCTATTCAAATTTTTTTTTGTATTCGATAGAACTGTAGAAAAAAAAGTTTTTAGAAACGTCTGCTTAAAAATATGTATCTAGAAACAAAATATCAACATGGTGTTTAAACCACTAGACATAAAATATATTTAGATAGATGCAGTTATTATTTTTTAAAGAATTCTAACACGGCTGAGTGCATGACATGAAATTTGAAGAAAAGAGGTCGAAATGTTATTCTTAACTTTATAAAACAAAATAATAGATTTCTTTGCACGTTTAAATCATTTTTATGTTTTCTATCACTTCAGACATACTACACTAATTCAGTAAAATGAAATTTTCTGTTTTTTTGCGAATAACTTTCATATTTCTCATTTGAATGTGTTCAAAGTTTACTCTTAAATATATAATCGGGCATTTCCCCAGACTCCGATATTTCAAATTTACTTAATGATTTATTTACGCAATTTTTTGAGTATTTTCAGTGCCAAAGTATTTGCATAAAAAGAGGTATCTTTAGTGTTTAGTATATTATCACAGTATTATAAATACATTTGTGGGAGTCACAGAAGCCATCAATTATGCATTGTGGGAAGCAGGCAAGACAAAAAAAAACCAAACTAGATAGCTGTCTAGGTGGGAATCTCTCAGTCTGCCATCTCGAAGATAACAAGTCGAACTTATTCAAAACGTTCAAACAGTTGTTTAAAACCCAAGACAACAGCTAATGATGAACGCAAGCAGAATAGGAACCTAATTTGCAAACGATTTCTCAGCCTGAAACAATGTTGGTGTTGCTGTTTTTAAATCCACAATACTCCAGGAACACCAGCTCGGATATGAAAACAGAATTCGGATTTCGGAGCCACTAATGACATTTAAACAGAACGAAATTGTTCAGTATGGGCTAGATGTAACCAAAATTGTTCAGCTGATCAATGGATTAGGTTATCTTCAGTAATGAATCAAGATTCTATATTTCGTTCAATAATCTTGGTCCCAGTTTCTACAGAAAGTCATACAATACATATAATGCAAAATCTGCGAAAAAAAAGCGTAACATTCTCTCAATCTGTTATTGTTTGAAGTCGCATGTCTGTCACAGGTGTCAGAAAGATGTGCCTCTTGAAAAGATCAATTAATGGTGCTATCAGGAGGTCCTAGATCATTTCCTTAGGTATATACTGGAGACATGTTCGAGGACAATGGATCCATCTACCTTCATGACCCAACACAGCGAAATCTGCATGAGAAGGATTTAGGGAGAAGAGGTTACGTGTACTTGATTAGGCTACGAATAGCCCACACGCAAATCCAATGGAAAACTTACCGGAAAATTTTCAAAAGGTGACTCAGGATATGCTATCCATCATTTCTTGAAAAATTGAAACGAGTCGTAACTGAAGTGGGAGAATTGGTGTCATGGGAGACTTGTCGTGTTTTAATCGGTTCGTTACCAGAACGAATGAGAGAAATAGTAAATGCAAAAAGTGCTACAACTAACTAGTAGATGTACGAATACAATTCTTTAAAAGTATGTGCATAAATAAATACTTTTTCTTGAAAATAAAAACACATATCCTTTTTATGCTTTTGTCACGAAATTTAAACATCTTCAAGTTTAGATATGATGGGTTTCAAGGAAAAACTGGTTTGTCAGTGAAATACTGCTAGATTAATTTCTAATACGGTATTAATATACTGTTAAAAGTAAACTGTCAAATCTTAAATTCATTCGATCGCGAAATTCGCAAAAATATTGAATTTTTTATTTCACTGAATTGCTGTGGTACTTTTCAATCTACTGATCCTTCTCAAATATTTGAACTGTATGATTATATTTTATATAGATGAAGGAAAAATGAATAAGGTTATAATTTGATTTGAATCTTTATTGATACATTCTACAACTTTTTTTCAGTTTGCATGGCGCCTTTTTTAGTATATATGCTGCTGGTACAAGGGGAGACAACTATGGTTGAGAAGACCAAAAACAATAATTAATCTTTGTTCAAAACACTAAGTCCAAATAGCAAAATAAAATTTATATCCCTTGTTGTATTTTTTTTTTTGATTAAACATAATTTCAGCTAATATATTTCTATAAGCAAAATAACAAGCAGTCTTTAGAGCTGGCAAACTATCAGTCATTCAAATTAGTGTATCAGTCTGATCCAACTAGGATCTGATTGTCATTACTTCTCGTTCTAAAAGTACGCTGAGCCTAAACGTTATCATAGGAGGTAATGGAATTGTTGACAGGAGTTCCAATCCCAGGAGAAGTTGTATGTATTTTACTTAACGCTAAAGCGCTTGAGAAAGGCATGAATCTATTACTTACTCTACCTATGGGGAAATAGTTGGACAGATTGGGTTATTTAGCTTTTGGATGGCAACCAGATTTAAAGCAAAAGTAAAATTGGCGACAGTAGTCGACCAGAAGGCTCCCTTTTCAATAGCTACTACACCGACGTGTAGGGGAGGGCGCCACTCCTTTCCCAGGATTGCTCCACTTTACCCTTGATACATACCTAATATTGCTGAGTGTTAAGCAAGGCGGTATCAAGTACCATTTTAAAAGTCTTTGGTATGACGCAACCTGGGATTGAACCCAGGTCTCCCGGACCATTGGCAAACGCTTTACCCTCTAGGCCAATGAGCGAAGCAGATCTAGAGGAAGAAAACTCTGAATTTAAACCAGTCAAACCCAGCTAAAATATTCATCTTGTGTCATATTTTGCGTGTGGCGGAGGATTAAGGTAAATGCATACTCCACTATTTGCATAAGATCAGTTCAATCATTTAAATATTATCATTTATAATTTGATTTTGCACAGCCGCTCAAATAAAAAAAAACGACAGCACATTGTAGATATTTAGTAATGAAAAAAAAAATTGTTCACTATCATATCAAAGTTCCGTTATGAAATTTCGAACGAGAATGGGAAGGTTTTTTATTTCTTTGAATAAAATAGATCAAAATTTTATAGTTAACTTTACAAAAAAAAAAAAAAAAAACCCAAATAGGACTACATGTCGTATCTCGTAAGGGCTGGAAGAGATTGAAATTGGAAGTCGAATATCGACCATCAAAACGGCAGCACTGTTGAGGTCAGCCAGAATACTAGGAAGGGATGTACCTAGAATATTTGCTGTTGCTCAGACTCCAGTGAGAGAACATTAGTTAACGCCATTAAATAATTAAAATTATTATGAGAATTCGATATTCGTAGGTATAGAGGAAATAATATCACATATCACAAAAGAGTGAGGATTAAATTCTTGAAATATTACCTTCTTAGTTGATTGATTAATTATTGAATTAATTTATTTTATTTGTTTAATTTTACTAAACGTTAAATCTCAGAAAAATCCCAATTGAAATAACATTATGATCTTGTTGCCAAATGAATAACATTGAAATTCAAATACTGAATATTGTGACAAATGACAGACCTAAAATATATATTCTTTATTGTATTATTTTCCGAAAAAAAAAAAATGAAACGTCTTCCAAATGAAAAATATGTTTTAATTTGTTTTTCATTTTACAATTTAGGGTGAATTTTCAGCAAGAAAAGGTGTCACTTTTCAAAATCTTTCTGTGATTTACATTCTCTGAGAGAAATATAAATTCTATGAGAAATGGGAATATTTTTCCACCAAGAAACGATTATTGGTTGAAATTCAAAATTTAAATGATGTGAAAGGCAAATGCTTATATATATATATATATATATATATATATATATATATATATATATATATATATATACATATATACATATATATATATATATATATATATATATATATATATATATTGAGTTTGCCTCTCCAATATATATTGATAGTCTTTCATAAATAATATTTGGTAGTTATAAAATTATTTGCTTTTCCGCTAGGTATGGAAATGCTATCGGGGAATATAAACAGATTTTTGACTAACAAATGACGAATACATAATTATAATTGGGAAAAATGTAGTTTCATCGATCACTTTTCCTTTAAAGCTTTTATCATTCACATTAATCCTATATATATATATATATATATATATATATATATATATATATAATGATTTTTCTAGAACAATAAATCTCTAAACTAATTACATTTATTACTGAATAAATTCCTAAAGCGAATAAATCAACAATTGATATATTTAAGAAAATACAAACAATCATTATAAGTAAAGACGTTTGCTATTATTAAGACATTTTAAGAGTATTAAGAGGATAAAAAAATATAAAAAAAAATAATTATGCAATTCTTAAGAGGAGAAAATGTAGACAGCTTTCAAATTATCTTCGGTTTAAAATGAATAAACAAAAAACAAAACAAACAAAGAAAAACAACTAAAAACAACAAAAAGAAACATTCAAAAAGAGTCACCGAATTCTTCATTATTTTATTGTTTTACATAGAAAACCATATATGAAATTCAAAAGTACTAATTATTATCCTTATTATATCGTCATTCAATGATTAATATTTATGAATATATAAAATATGAAAACACTATTTAATTCTTTACGTTTTCTCTCGCCTGATTTATTCTCTTTTTATCAGTGCAAGAGTAATGTATTACTTGTTTCGTTCTTATTTGACTTCAAAAATGTGAAAAATATTGGAGATTAACTGTCGTGGTAAATGTAAAATGTAAAAAGGTTCCAAGTTGGGAAATCCAAAAAGTTGCTATAATTTGATTCCTTGTAGGTGAATCGATTCAGCCCAAATAAGCATAAACTATAAGGAATTCTATTACAAAAAGTGTCACGATTTTGAAGAACCCGTACATATTCGGTTCGGCTTCTTTTTTCTTTCTTTCATTTTTTGCGCATCATCCTTTGTGGTTATTTAATGATGAAGCCATCGTTGTTGAAAAAAAAAATGGTGGTACGATCTAACCCATTACTGGGGCAAAAAAGGGTTGATAACTTTCTAAGATTGCTTACTACAATGTTACATTTTATTACGTTTACCACTAAGCATGTGCTGGGATCGGTGGTATACGGTTTTGGTGATTGTGGGACTGGAACGTTGGAAACACGTACGATACGACATGTAGTAGTAATTTACAAGGCTCTTTACTTCGATGTGGCCTAAGGCCAAATGAATGGGGCACCTAGTGAGACCCGAACTTACTCGCGGAGTTTTACTTGTCTAGCGTACAAACCATTACACCACCAGAGGTACTCACGATACATCTAGGAGAGAACTCCAAGTCGACTGCTGAACGCCGCTTATATTCATTCAGTATCCGTTCTGTGCACACATATTTGCATAGGCACGTGATCGTGTATGCAAATATACATGTTCATAAGCCGGCGGCGTCATAAGGTCCTCTCATAATATAGTTCCCGTTACTACCCAGAGTTGGAGCCAGCCCTGTCTAATAGGCCGATTGATTATCTGCAGAGGGATAAGATTCTCCCGTAATGTGTTTCCTGGGTATGGCACGCAATCATCTCAGGATGAAGCTCAAGTTTTGGAGCTTTTGGGGATGTGGAAAACCAAATCATTGTGATTACTCCATGTCCACTCTGTACCTGTTATGATCTCTTTTATGGGTCAACTATAACTAATCAAGCATTTACTTTAACTGAAACCATTTAACAGTGAGCAAACAAATGATTAATATTGATTAGAATCATTTAGAATAGTTAGTCTTAAATAGGAATTCTTTAATACATTTGACTGTGAGCAAAAAAATGAAAAAGATTTAATTTGAATTATTATTTAACAGCAATAATTGTTTGCAAATATACTTATAAATAATAAATAGAATTATCAGTGATCATCATCATCATCTTGTGGTGCCACCAGCGCGGATATCCCCGACCCTCTCTCCTCACTCATCCCTATTGTTCATCGCTTCTGTCAGGTCCTCAGGGCAACATCGCTTATCCTCACAGAGCTGCTGTATGTAGGTTCGAACTGCTCGTCCGCCTTTTGGTTGGCCATGTGAATGGGTCCATAGGAGAACATCACTTACACGTATGAGTTCGTCCCTGCTTCCCCAGTAGTGAATTATCAGGACTTGATAGAAATATTTACTTTTCAATTATTTACTGTTTAACTGTGTGCAAGCAATCGATAACTATTGAATAGAATTATGTGTATTAAATAGCAATACTTTAAACTGTTTAGTGTCCTTAGTATGGGATGAAAGTACATTTGATTGAAAAGCTCCAGTCTTGGAATTCTATAAATCTGGATTATTCCTTAATTTCCATAATTCTCAAATCCACTCAAACACGGAGATATACAACATTTGTAAAGGTCTCATCAGGGGATAAAATAAACTGTCCAATCCATTAGAATTACTTATGCTAAATTGCACTACATGAACCCATTTGTTATTGTGTTAATAAATGCTTAATATTTGAATTATTACTATTCGCATTGACAGAAACATGTTTCTATGTGCATACAAATGAGCATTAACTTGTTTGAAATAAAGTTAGCATCATATCATTTGCTAATAAATGATAAACACACACACACACACACACACACACACACACACACACATATATATATATATATATATAAATATACATATATATAAATATGTATATATATATATACATATATATGACTTCTCTTTAGCAAAGGCAAGACAAAACCTCGTTCACACACACACACACACACATATATATAAATACATATATATATATATATATATATATATATATATATATATATATATATATATGACTTCTCTTTAGCAGAGGCAGACAAAACCCTGTTCAAACTATTACGGACGCAGACAACGCTGATGACATGCTACTTCTGCCATATACATCCAGCTATATATAGGCTACCGTTTATTTGAAAGTCAGACCAGATCGATGAGAAAAGTAGTTTTTTTCTCCCGAGCAGTGGTCGTTTCAATATTATCATATGGATGCACCACATGGACGCTGACCCTGTTTATGAAGAAAAAGCTTGACGGCAATAGCACAAGAGTGCTAAGAGCGATATTGAACAAATCCTTGAGGCAGCATCCCACAAATCAGCACCTGTATGACAACCAGCCACCCATCTTGAAAACCATCCAAGTTTAGAAGCAAGGACGAATTAATAAGCGATGTACTCCCGTGGATCCGTTCACACAGACGAGCAGGTGTTGGGCGAATAGCTACAAACCTCTGAGTCATTCTTAAAGTGGTCGAGAGAAGAACATCAACGAATGGATCTGAGAACAAAGAAATTCATGTCGATGCATTAGACCCTATTTCCCCGAGATGATGTAGAAATACTCTATGTCATGAAAAGGAGGAAGAGGACTTGCCAACATTCAAGATAGCGTCGATACATCGATGCAACCACAAGAAGACTACATAAAAACAAAGAAGACTGATTACCACGATCTGAAACAATACAGACAATACAAATATCAACAGAAAAAAAATAACCGGTAAACGCAGGTAGGGTAAAAATCTATGGACATTTCGAAAGACAAACCAGCGAAATCTCCCACAATTAAACTAAAACGGGGCGAAGAAAGAGAAACATTTAGTGAGAAACTGAATCACTACTGATATCAGCGGTAAACAACGCTATAAGGACTATATATCAAAGCAAGTATAAACAATACGCAACAAAATACCAGATGCAGATTATGCGGAAACAAAGAAAAACGATCATTCACAGAAGAAAGTGATGGAGTAAATTTGCGCCAAAAGACTATGAGACTAGGTACAACTGGTTGGGGAAAGTGATTCACTGGGAATTGTGCAAGAAGTTTAAATCTGTAAATACAAATAAAACGTATCAGGACAACCCTGAATATGTCCAAGAAAATTAGAAGCACAGAATTCTCAGGGATTTTGAACAACAATCGAATTAACTTATCTCGGTGAGACGATCACATCAAGTGATGGTCAACAAAACTGGCTGGGCAAAGGGATCTACTTGGAATTGACAATACAAAAAAAGGTATCTGGACAACCATGAATAAGTCCTAGAAAAAGAGAAGCACAACATTCTCTGGGATATATAAGGAAGCCCTTAAAAATAGAGGTTTTAGGGAGGAGTTTACCTACCAAGAAGAAAATATACCTAATGATAAGATTTTGTATATTGATAAAGAAAATAAGAAGTACTGTCAAAAAAATAGAAAAAGAAAAATTATATGGTTCAACCCCGCTTTTTGTAAACTAGCGAGTATAAATGTAGGTAAATATTTTTTCTGAAATTGATAGATAAGCACTTTAAACATAGTAATATACTACATAAAACATTTTATAGAAAAATATTTTTGAAATAATCAATAAGCACAATAAAGAGATAATTAAGGAATATTATGATCGAACGAATTGTTGTCCCGGCAGACCACAGAATAAATCTGAAGGAATGTGAAAAGAATTATAAGTAACTCTGCCTTGCTAGACAGCTGAAAAAGCTGAGGAACATGAACGTAACGATTGTGCCAATTGTGATTGGTGCTTTAGGCACAATAACTAAAGGATTATTAAAAGTCCTGGAGGACTTAGAAGTTGGCGGATGCGTAGAGACTATCCAAATGACAGGATTGCTGAGAACGGCCAGAATCCTGAGACGAGTCTTGAAGACTTGCTGTCACTCAAACTCCAGTGAAAAACTATCAGCTAACACTGATGTGAAAATCTCTGAAGGAGTAAATAATAATAACGACAATAATAATGCTAGTAAACGAAACGAATGTAATTGTAAGACTCGAAAGAATTGTCCTATGAAATTATTATGTAGTTTAGACAATGTAGTATACTAAGGAAACATTTACCCAAAAGAAAATGTTAAGGATAGAAAAAATTATATAGGGATCTTATCGACGAAATGGAAGCTAAGATACATTAATCATATTTATTATTTGTCCCATGAACACCTGAAAAACCAAACAGCTCCATCCAAGCAATTTTGGGTTAAAAATAAAAGTTCAACTCCTGAGATTCAATGGAGTATATAAAAAAAGTCGAATACTCCAAAATATATTGATCGTAGATGTAGCCTGTGCTTTGAAGAAAAAATACAAATTATGATATACCTAGACCCGGGAAAATTTATTAAATCAGAGATGTGATTTAATATTTAGATGTAGACATAAGAATAAATTTAAACTATAGCCAAATATCCTAGATAATGTTTAATTAACTAAAGAAAATAGGATTCATTAGAGGTTTGAGGTGAAATGGATAAAATAAAAAAATGGGAAAACACCATGTGATGTGTACGTACGTTTTCAAAGGAAAGGTAACTGAATTAATGGGCACGAATATAAATTTTGAATTCAAAATTTTAATTTTACATTTTGAATTTAATTTAAGGTAAGTATTACTGTAATCTTTACGTAAGGTTCAAAAGAAATGTTGTAATTCCCTAAATTTTTAATTCTGGAGATATATGTTGAAATGTATTTTGAATTTAAGTTTAAAAAAAAAACAAATTTAATTTGCTGTAGAAAGTGGGATTAGAATATACTTCTAGTTACTTTATTGTGATTCCAACCGGTAATAAAAAAGAAAAATCGGAAGTAGACAAAGGGGGAGGAAATTCTTCACCCCCTCTTCTACCCACTCCCATCCTTCCCTCCTGTGTCTATTCTGACAGTAATTATTTTATCCATTAGATCTGAAAAGGCCCTGTTACTTTTGATGTTATTGATTCATATCAATACCCATAACAGGATGGAAATAAATTTATAATCCTAATGGGACTGTTTATTTGGTTTACTTAAAGAAATTATTGCTCTGTAATGTCAGTTACATTGAGCTCTTTATCAGGAAAATTTAAATGCTCATAGTTGAATGATTTTTTTGTCCTGGCGGAATTATTACCGACTCCGGTTAAACTGTACTGAATATTATATATATATATATATATATATATATATATATATATATATATATATATGTATGTGTGTGTGGGGGGTGTATGAATAGTATTGGCATTAAATAACTTCTCATCGGTCGATGTACCATCAAACACAACCAACCATCCGATCCAAGTGTTTTCTATGTAGTCCCATGGCTGGAGTAATTTAAGTTCCAGCCAAACTGCGTCAGAAAGATGTTTGATATCTGTTCTTCCTCATCAGTTTTAACCGTAAAATTTAAGAATCGATTCACCTCTTGGGGCACAATTTAACATTTAAGGTAGGAAGAGCCACTTTTTTGTGCATTCAACTCATTAGTTGCGCCAGTTTCGTCATCCAATCATTTCATGGTGGAACTCAACACCATATAACATATTTTCCAATGTCTCTTGTTACGACCTTTGATGCCAGATGGATTTTCAGCGTGCTCATACTTTTCTCATTTGATTCTTTTCTTTTTCACTTGTTTCAAAGAATTATTGGTATGAACTTTTTTGTTGTTGTTTTGGCCCATCTGACTAAAGTTTAAATTCCTAAACCATTTGATTTCCTTCTCGCTTAATTTTCAATGGCAATAATGTATTTTTTAATTTTCTTGCCTTTATTGAATTCTTTCATTCTAACTTGATTAAATAACTGTGCTCCTTTTTTTTTCATTCCTTCCTTTACTTGCTCATTCTTTTTCTTTTTAAAAACGATTCTTTGTTTCGTTATCTCTGTAATTATTGCTTCAATTTGTATTTTTTAAAACATTACGTACATTTTCTTTGTTCTATTTTCTATCATATATTCTGTCCTCCTTTTGATTTTCTTTCATTGACTCATTCATTTATTTAAATATTATTAACTATAATATCAGTTTTATTAATTCTTTTATTTCTTTTCATTTTTGTTCCTCCTTCCTTTCTTTATTTCTTTCTCACTCTGATTACTATTCAACCATACCTTTAATTTGATCTATTCTTTCTTTCTTTCTTTCTTTCTTTCAATACTATTTCTTCATGATTTTTTCTTTACTTTTTATCCCATCTTCTCTCTCTCTCTTTCTCTCTCTCTCTCTCTCTCTCTCTCTCTCTCTCTCACACACACACACACTAAATTCAATGTTCATCAAGTTTACCTGATCCTTTTTGGTTTTCGCATTTTTTCTTTATTTAAACGCTATGTTTAATATACTTTTAGCAATCTTACTTTCTTTCTTTAAACGCCTCGTTTAATATATTTTTATCAATCTTTCTTTCTTTCTTTCTTTTCCAATGTTTAATGGCATCTCCATCAATATCCTCTGATCTTTCAATGACTTATTTTTTTCCAACTTTTATGTTTCCGAGAAATAGATATCCTTTATACTCTTATTATATAAGTTTCACTTTATGTAAGTCTTTCCTTTCATCAGTTTTGTTTAATTACTTGAAATATTTCATTCTTTTTACTCCCCTGTTATTTTTATGTTTCTCTTGTTCTTACTACAGAAACTATTTTAAAATTTAAACTTATCTTTTTTTCAGTTTTTAGATTTTTGAACTCTCAGTGGTCTTCGTTTATATTCCTTTTTTAACTTAAGTTATGCAAATAAACCCCACCAGTATTTGAAACTTAACTGCCCGTGAAAAAATCATTGGTAATTTAATTTAAGTTTTTTCGAGACTGAAAAGCAGGGAAGACAAGTAGGCTTTCCCAAGCTACAAAATTCTACATTTACATATTCACTTGCTTGTAAATTCTCTAAGCTTTAAAATTTATTAAGACTAAATATTTCAAGCGTTTCTTTAAGGTTTCATAAAATGAGAGCCAGGAAGAATTCCTCATTCGTTTTGGTAGTTCTTATTATTATTCATTATTATTGATTAACAGGATCAATATTTGGTATTGATCGCTTCTATTGACGAACTGAATTAATCTTGAACACCTTGTGTCTTCTTATCAGTATTAGTGGCTTTAGAACTAAAATCAATAAAAGTCAAATATTTGATTTCTTGAGCCGCACTTTTTTTCAGTGTGATTTTGTAGTTGATGTATGTGTGCAAATAACTGTGCAGATTGGATGGATGATCAAAACAGCAAATTCGATTTCAGAATTTTGGTGAAGGCCCATGTCTTTTGTTGTGGAATTTATAGCAAAGAATATCCTCTACAACCAGAATGCCATTTTCTTTTAAAAAAGGAGTGTTCATTCATTCACGTCTGCCTCTCTGTCTGTCAATTCAGTCATTTATATGTATATAGATATGAATAAATGTAAAAACAAGACAAAATTCTTTATGAACATCAATATATGTATAATTTATATCCCCCCTCCACACACATTCACATAAAAGCTCACTAAGACAGTGGCATATACAGAGATATTCACTACAAGTCATGACTGAGTGGGAAAGGCGATTCATTTGGAATCTTGCAAGAAATTAAAATTTTACCGTGCTAAAAAATGTTATTGGCACAAACCAGAATATGTCCCTAGAAACTGAGACTCATACAGTTCTCTGATTCTTTGAGATAAGAAGGAAACACCAAACCCCGAATAAAATTCTAGACATTAGTTTTAAGTCAAACGAAAAACAAATAAAATTAACTTTTCATCTAGTGGATTTTACTGTTTCAGTGAACAAGTATATTAAAATAAAAAGAAAAACAAACGAAGATCGAGAAATACTTGGATCTTGCCCGGGAGCTAAAAAAGCTGTGGAATATGACGGTGTTATCAATTTTCGTTTGTACATTTGCGACCAACGGTTCACAAGACAACGAAAAAAGACTGGGTGTGAACTAGACATCCGGGGTGGAATCAAGACCATTGACACCCCAACCCCAAAAAGCTATAATACTCAGTGATTTATTTGTTTGTTTGTTTGGGTTTTATATAGGTTATTTAATGCTAAATCCATTTTATGCAAATAAACATTTCTATTTCAAACAATTTCCTTTAACATAAGTGCATAATTCAATTGTAAAAAACATGTTTATTTAAAGCTATTCAGTTTAGTCAAAGATCCTTAAAAAATCAGGTTTTTATAACTATAGTTTTTGTTTAAACACAGTTAAATGTCAAAACAGTTCTATTTCAAACAGTTTAGTTAAGTGTAAATACAGTTTCAATATAAAAAACAGTTCCATTTCAAACAATTCAGTTTAGCATAAGTACACATATTAGTTCTATTCGATCCATAGATATGATCATATCAGGGGCTAACCCTCTGGGCTAGAGTGGGCCAAGGAACGACGGAAATGAAGGAGTACTCAGCATTCCATAAACCACCAGCATTGGTGGAATCTCATCATCAGATTGTTTCGTGGTATATCCAGAAAACTTGTTGAAGGAGATGCAGGCGGTGTATTCTACTGCCCTAGACGACCGGGCAAAATACCCAGTGAGTCCAGGAGATCAGAGGGTATATATTGTCATTCAAACTTTAACGAAAAATCATCATTTCAAATGTCATGAAAAACTCAAAATGAGAAAATAATAATTTTACCAAACTGATAAAAGATGAATGTACAATGTAGAATTTATTGTTGTAAGAGAAACACGGAACATTTTTGGAATCCTGAGATATAAAAAGATCACTCAATATTGGCCAGGAGCCAGCACATAGTTTTAACGTCCATGGGAAAGGCATGGATCCAATTTCCCCTCAGCTATGGGAAAATCGTACACTGCATGTTTGATGGTCGTTGTTATCTTTTATCAAGGCATATTTTCTTTGTTTAATGGCATATAAACCTTCGTGTGTTATTTAATATCAAAGCTATCCCTATTGAAGAATAGTAACATTATTTTTCCTATTGCTTAGAGAACGAGTCGGCTGGGGCTGTTGAATATAAAGACTGTATCTATGCAGAGGGGTGAGACCCCACCCTCAATGTGTGTTCTGGATATGGAATTAAATAATCTGATGATGAAGCTCCAGTAGTACTGGACCTTTAGGGAATGCGGAATACGCATTCATTGATTTTGCTTCCTGGTTCACTCTAGTTCAAAGTGGTAGTACCTGATAAGGTGTTATCTATAGATCAAATCGTTGTTTGACATTTAAACTGTGTACTTTGACATTTAAGCTGAGTTCAAACAAATGACTTCTGCTAAGCTGAATCCCTTGAAATAAAGCTATTTGATTATTTAATTGTGTGTAGACAAATTACTGATGTTTAATTGAATAGCTAGTGATACATAATAATAATTGGAACCATTTCAATTTGTTGACTTATGTTAAACTGAATTGTTTGAAATGGAACTGTTTGAACATTTAGTTGTGTGTAAACAAAAGACTGTTTAATTTAACAGTTGGTGCTGGGTAGCAGTCTTGGTAACATTTAAGTTTATGCAAACAAGAGTTTAACAGTAATACAATTATTTGTATTAGAAAAAAATAAGTGAAAACATTTAACTGTGTGCTAAAAATGACGTCAGGCTCGTATCAGAATGTCATCTACAATATGTGCTTAGAAATCATATGTTCAGTATATATGAATAAAAGGGATTTGGTATGATTTGGTTTGGTTTTATGGGAAGTCAACATTTAACTTACCATAAAAACCAAACCAAACCAAACCAAACCAAATGACAGATGTTTAATTGAATTGTTAATGATACTTAGCAGTACTTGAAATCATTTAACTTTGATGACTTATGCTAAATTGAATTGTTAGAAATAGAACTGTTTGATCATTTAACCGAGAGAATATAAAAATGTGCTTAAAAATCATATATTAAATATGTTAGTAAAAACAGGATTTGGAATTAAATAACCAACAATGTTTGATATCCCGTAAAACCAAACCAAGTAATGGCTTGGTTTGGTTTGGTTTTATGGAATTTCATAATCTCGAGCATGGGTATTAATTTCAAAATGTTTACCCAGAGTATTAATTTACCACGGATATTTATTTAGGAATGTCATATCATTACCAAGGGTATTAATTCGAAAGAAAAGGTAATAGTACGATTGGAGTTCGATCTCGCTATCACCGATGTCTTATATTAACCACTGTGTCATGGGGACTCCACTTTTTTTTTTTATCATGGAATTGGCGAGAATGTTTCGTATTCATCGCGGTGACTAGTTAACAAAGAAACAGAAATGTAATTGAACTGTGCTACTGAAGTATTTGTAATGCAATGGGAAGCGTTTAATGAAGAGGATTACGGTAAAATATGTTGTTCCGTATAGTGATTGCCTACCTAATGTAGAAAAAAAAAATGTCTGACCGATTTTCCACAAATCGAAATGCTGAAAAAGTTTGACGTGTAATCAGCAAAGATCGTTGCCGGATCATTGGTGAGATATCTTAGATGGCTAAGAGGAGATTTGAAAATCAAGCGCATTTTTTAAAAAGTTGTAACTTTTTGGTTTACTGAGTCCTTAAAAAGAAGAGTGGTTTCAACTAGAGAAACGTTTTGAGAGTACAAATTCAAAAGAAAGCAATATTGTATATATAAGATTGAAATATAGGGTGTATTACTTGAAATCTATCTATCTATCTATCTATCAATCTAAGTTTGATGCATGAGTGTTCGCCAATGGCCCGGGAGACCTGGGTTCAATCCCAGGTCGAGTCATACCAAAGACTCAGAAAATGGTACTTGATGCTTTCTTGCTTAACACTCAGCATTGTAAGGTACAGATCAAGGGTAAGTAGAGAATCCAGGGAAGGAGTAGCTCCCGCTCCTACACCTTGGTGTAATAGCTATCGAAAAGGGAGCCTTCGGGTCCCCCTCGACTATGGTCGCCAGCTTTACTTATATATATATATATATATATATAGAGAGAGAGAGAGAGAGAACGGGAAGGTGATATTTATGTGTATATATATGTACTAATACAAAGGGTGAATAAAAATGTTAACACAGTATTGAGAATACCCGTATGTATAATTTAAAGCAGTCTCCACATATTCATCATCATTGCAAACTCATTCTTGAAATTTACCACATACTATGGGAGTATATTAATAAGAACAACAGAAAGGATATTACGGGGACAACCTGGTGAAAGATTAAAATAATACGTTACTATGGATGGTGATTAGGTGGAGACATTAAAATCATATCATAAACTGACTCCCATAAAAACGTTATCCTTTTTATTTCCCGGTCTCTCTCTCTCTCTCCCTCCCTCTCTTACTCTCTTTCCCGACACACACTCACACATGCACACGCATATATATATATATATATATATACTAATCTAATATCTACCAGCATTCACGATAACAGAAAAAAAGAAAAAAAACCCGCCAGGAACAAGAGATAAAAATATCTCGAATCACCGCCCGGGGGAAAAAGAAAAAAATATTATAGGGCAAAAAGAAAGAAAAGGCCAACCCCGTCACACTCCTTAAAAAAATCAAAAGATTCAGTCAGTTGGTCAAAAGAAAACTAAAACCTTTCATGAACACTGCAATGCTACAATTACAAGAGTGCTCAACATGAGTGGAGCCAATTATAAAATTAACTTATATATATATATATATATATATAAATTCGTAAAAAATTAAAATGAAATCAGACAAAATTAGAGAAAATGTGTTGTTAAAGGAGCTTCATATGAGGTGAAAAGGTGATGACGAACCCTTAACAGGAAAAGAAAACTCCAGACACATGGTCACCGATAAAATACTACTCACTTTATAATTGGTTCTTCAATATCAATCTGCACCGGTCTCAAAAACCAAGTGTGTGAAGTGGTATTTTCGAGTGGATGAAGGAAATGCGATATTGTAGCCCATCGCTAAAAAGTGGTGGGGAGAGAAATTATTTTGCAATTCCCGAAAATTAAGTTATTTTCGCTCCTATTCCAGTCAACAAATAATTAACTAACTCTTTTTAAAATCCCTAAACTCTATCGTTGGAACGCAAATGACATATTTCAAAGCAGGAAAACGGTTTTAAAAACCACATATACCAAAATGTAATATGGAATAAAAACTAATTATAGATAGGTGCCAACACAGTAGGTAGGAATCAAGTTCCCACAGAAACTATCACACATACAGACTACGCAGATGATCTAGCACTTCTCACAAATACACCTGCTAAGCCGAATCCATGCTGCATAGCTTAGTGCAGGATCCAAGAGGAAGTGGTCTCTACGTGAACTTATAAAATCGATTTCATGTCTTTTAAACACAATGGATCCATCTGTATTTTGAATGGCGAATCTCTGAAATTAGTTGGCAAGTTTATTTAGGTCGGAACAATATATAATATAATGAAAGTGATGTCAGTATATATTGTGGAAAGGCATAAACTGATATTGATAAATTAACGATCATATGGAAATGGGATTCGCTGTAAAATAAGAATTCTTTTAAGTTTTAGCCGTTTAGTATTACAGTTCAGTTGCATTATATGTATTTTAACAAAACGCTTAGAGAAAAGGCTAGATTAGAAGTACACAAGAAAGCTGCATACTCTTCAGAACAAATTCTGATAGTAGTCCCTCACAAATCAGCAGCTATACAGCCACTTAACTCCCATCTCACAAATTATCCGAGTAAGACGAAGAAGACAGGTTAGACATTGCTGCCAGAGTTCAGACGAACTCAAAAGGAGCGATCTCCTGCAGCAGTGTTGGCAGAACAGCAAAACCTTACATAGATCAACTCTCTGTGGACATTAAATATCAGGTTAAGGACCTACCAAGCGCCATGGCTGACAGAGATTTTGGTTTGGTTTTGTTTTATGACATATCAACCATTGTAGGTTACTAATGCCAAATCAATTTTTATACATATAAACAGTTCTATTTCAAATAATTCCGTTTCGTATAGGCATAGTTTTTGCTTAACCACAGTTACATGTCAAAACATTTCTATTTCAAACCATTCAGTTTAGAATAAGTAAACAGTTTAAGTATCAGAAACAATTCTATTTCAAACAACTCAGTATAACATAAGTATAGTTTCATTGTCAAAAAGCTGCTTTATTTCAAACAATTCAGCTTAGCATAAGTACACAGTTTAAATATCAAAACAATTCTATTTCATGTAACGTAAGTACACAGTTGAGTTCTATTTGACCTATAGAGGGGGTCCTTTCTGGTGCTACCACTGCGAGACAGAGTAGATTTAGGTGCGATGGTTATAAAGGTGTACCTCTCATTCCCCAAAGCTCCAGCATTACTGGAAACTCACTATCAGATTGTTTAGTGTCATATCCAGAACACTCGTTGTGGTGGGGGTCTTACACCGCAGCAGAGAAGTAATTGATGTATTCTACAAACCCAGTCAACTGGGCAATCTGAAAGAGGTTGATATTGTGGGAGAGTCAAAAGAATGCGTGCTACCAGCATGACTTGATTATGATCATACTTTATATATATATATATAATTTTTCTGTCTCACTTGTGATCAAAAGCATTAATATCTTCCAGTGTTTTACGTCCTCTTATAGAGGGATTTAAAAACTTGGTTTTATTGTATGGTCAAAGTCAACAAACAAATGAAATAGTTCTTTTTACTTCTCTCGCTCATATATTTACAGTTTCTCAGTATGATTCTATTCATATCTATCTATCTATCAATCTATCTATCTATCTTCAAGTTTCATTAAACGTTATCAAAATATTTCAAAAAGCATCAATAAACACCAACTCAGTATCTTCCTTATCTGGAACAAAAACTTTTACTTATTACTTGTGTATATATATATATATATATATATATATATATATATTGGGTTGGGCATAATTCTTATAGTATATTATGTAGCAATCCTTCGATTTTGGCATTGATTAATGTGAAGAAAGTACGCAGCAATGCACCTGAAATCAATGCGATAGTAATGTCTTGAAGCAATCCCTTTCTTGTATTCTGCTTCCTAACCAAATTCATATGTTTTCTCTTTGAATATGAAATCAGAGACTTGGAAGAGAGTACATTATTCAGGTGATATCTGACGTTAGTAGTAATGAACAGACCGGACTGTTATCTTGTGAAATGATGAATGTTTCAGTCTATTTAGATATTGTCTAGGACGAATATAAAACCTCCAAGAAATACAATAAAAAAATGAACTAACGATAGTAAATCTAATTTGTGCGACTACAGTTTTCGACCATAAAATTGCCCGAGTCGGGTGCGGTCGATCACGGGCAAAATGAGTGGCTGAATTTAAATCTAGTGTAAACGTTCTTGATTTGATAATTTGGTAAAAAGATGATCAGAAAATTACGGGATAATTAGACGACAGCTGCACAGTATTAAAACATGGTAAGTTGATTTGCTCTGTCGGCATTTGGGACGATATGTTTATACCTCCTCGTCTATTATTCTCTCTCTCTCTCTCTCTCTCTCTCTCTCTCTCTCTCTTCCACTTGTGCTAAGTCTCTTTGCTTACTATCTTTCATTTCATTTCTTTCTTCTGTCGACTTCACACACACACACACACACACACAGATATATATATATATATATATATATATATATATATATATATGTATGTATATATATATATATATATATATATATATATCTATGCATTTACTATTTTATGAACAGTGTGCTCAATATCGGTGACAAACAATATAAATCTTCGTAGAAGCAGAGTCAGTGGCACTGAATGTCTGTCAGTTTCTCGCATACGTGATAATATGACCAGGTTGGTTTTACGTGTTGGACATTCCATTATATTATGCTGTGTGGAAAATGATAGGAAGTGTGATCTAGTTCTATCTATCTATCTATCTATCTATGATAGAAATATGTGGAAAGTTTGATAAATCAAATCTATGTATCTATGTATTGTAGGACTGAATAGGTTTTCTAGCCTGTTATACGTAAACTGTCTAGAAGATTAAAAGAAAAACTTCGAATATATATATAATTCTTTGTTAAATCAAAAACTTGTGTATAGTTTAGTTTTATTTAACGACATATCAATTGAAATAGCTTGTACAATAAATTTATTTAAATCCAAAAATTATTTCATTCATAAATACTTAATTGCTATCATAACTCCTTATATTTTCAACATTTCATAGCAATGATTTTTATTTACCTTTTTTTTTTACTTTAGTATTACTCATTTGTTTGCTCAGTTATATGGTGTCAAGTATTCTATATATTGTCTCTAAGTATTCAACGATTCTTAATATAAATAAATCGTTCACAATTATATAGCGTCATATATATCAAACAGGTTAGTTTTACCCATCAATAGAAACTTAACCGATTCTACTTCTTTATGCCAGAGTGGATATAAGAGAAATGTCATTGAATCAGTGGTTCCATACAACTCCGTGACCGGAATCTCACCACTAGAAGCAATTTTGTTTCATATGAAAATTCTCGCTTTGGGAGGAAGCTTTACCCGTATTCAAAAGATAGAATCGACATAGCATAACCTTCGCTGACAAGAGAGAGACTGAGGAATAACACAATTATATGGTTCCAATATGCCATTTAACATTAGGAATTCTATCTATGAAGAGTTCTAATCTAAAAGGATCTATTTGCACCCAGAAGTAGGGTTTGAAACAACTAATACAAATAATCCTTTGTAATTGATTGAACAGTTCTACTTGACACATAGATGGGACTGTAGCAGGTATTAGCGTGTCCGGGTCAATACGAACTAGAGAGTAATGATAATGTAAGAGTACTCTACATTCCACAAACTCCTAGTCTGGAGACTTACTAAAAGATGCAATTTAATGTCTGTTGTGGCGGAATCACCTACTAATGGACTCAACCACTCTCTATAATACCGGAAGAGGCAGCAATATGAAGTCACTCTACATCCGGAAGCTAACCTCGACCCCGCACGGTTATGCGAACTAGCTTACCGTCCTAAGTTCTTGTAACCATCCTTTGTTCTTGTAAATATATACTTATACTATAAACGTAGTGTTTTGTTGTCTTCATGACCCCTTCCAGGGCTATAACAATGTCATACGTAGAACAATATTTTTTTTTATCACGATTGACCTTCTAGTTTCTTTTAGGTAAAAAGATGAAGTTTTACCAAGTTTACCCCAAGAACAATCTCAAGAATACAGTCGGAGAAAACATATAGATCCTCAGTTTTGACATAATAGAGTGATCCGATCGTGCCTCTCCGACGATCTCTCTAGCCCCAGCCCAGTCGGCTGGAGTTGCAAAATACACTGACTGCATCTCTGCAGAGGGTTAAGATCCCCCCCACACGAGTGTTCTGGATATGGCACTAAACAATCTGATGGTGAGGCTTCAGTAATGCTGGAGCTTTGGGTAATGCAGCATATCCCTCCATTGCCATCGCTTCCAGATTTACTCCTAGCCAGAGTGGAATCACCTGATAGATCTATGGGCCAAATAGAACTAAACTGTGTTATTACGCTAAACTGCATTGTTTGAAATAAACTGGTTTATCATTTAACTATGTTAAATAAAAAATTAGACATTGAAATGTTTTAAATAGTGTTTGAAATAGGACTGTTTTTGATAATCTGTGTACTTATGTTATACTGAATTGTTCGAAATAATATTGTTTTGACATCTAAACTGCGAACTTATGTTAAACTGAATTGTCTGGAATAGTGTTCGAAATAGAACTGTTTTTGACATTTAAACTGTGTCCTTATGTTAAACTGAATAGTTTAAAATCGAACTGTTTATATGTATGAAATTGATTTAGCATTGAATATCCTAAGATGGGCGATTTGCTGTAAAACCAAACCAAAACAAATCAAACACTTTAGCCTAGTATGGGTCTAAGTGGAGTGTTGCAAGTCATGACAACTTCCATTGCCAAGTCACGGACTGGCTCAATTTTTAAGTGGAGTTTATCAGGTTTGAATTCAGAGTTTTCCTTCTCCTTGACTAGTTGCCTCACCACGGCTGAAGAACCCACTCTGCCCTCCTCAAGCAATACGGGTCGCCACTCACGGCCAACAGGTGGCCTCGTTGGTAGGAGTGACATATCTTTCAGCAGAAGTGAATTCTAGGCCCCAGTCGACGGGGTGGGCAACCATAGCTGGAATTATCTTTAACCCAACTAGTTATTCCATCTGTTATTTTTTCCAGCTTCATGCTCTGTATTTTAGCTCTTGAGATGTCGGACTTGACTATATATAAGAAATGCTTAACTCCTACCAGGTAAAAAGTAAATATATGTTTCTTGGAGATGTTACTCTCAGAGGTATGGGAAAAATAATCCTTTCTAAAAAATGTGTGGATTCAAATAGATATAATTATAAATGATTTGCACACAGTTAAATGGTTTCAAGTTACCATGTATAACATTATCAAATCTATCACGGATATACCTTTTTTAATCTGTAACATGGTTTTATGTATTCCTATTCAATACTTCAAACAGATATATTTGACGTACAGATTGGACCATAACAAGTGCTAATACTTCGAAAAGCGTTATAGCTTGCAATAATGGCAATAAAGAGACTCTTTAATCTCCTCAAATCAACAGAACTAGAGCCTAACAACACGATATAGGTTAGTGTCCTATCAAAGATACCAAACTTATTTTGGGATTAATATGCTTCTCCGCTGGGTATTAAGTCGAAGTATTTTAAACACCAATGACAGGGGTTCTCTTATTACACACACACACACACACATGCATGAATATATATATACATATATCATCATGGAGAAAATTTGGCACGGATTTACCTGACCCTATCTTTTCACTCCTCCCTATCGTCCATCACTCTTCCATGGGGGTTGTGCTCAGGGTGTAATAGCTAAAACACTGGACTGCAGAATCGTAATTGTTGAGTTCCAACTCCAGTCGTGCTATAACATTCAATTTCGAACAAATAAACTTGGGAAAGGTATGAGCCTCTTTATCCTCCCATTTGTTGGTTAAATAGTACCACTACTGCCCTTCTAAATGGATGGATTCGGTATTAGATAACCAGAGAAGGTTGATATGCCATTAAATAACAAACAGACAAAGGTCTTTCATGCTAAATCCTGAATCAGTACAGAACTTTTGTAGATAGTTTCTAGGTGGTCCCCTAACCCTTGCTAGTCCGTGTGAAGGGGTCCACAGGAGAACATTCCTCATGAGTTTACCCTTACTTCTCCAGCAGTATCCGCATGTATGACTCTTGTAGTTTTCAAGATGGGTGGTAGGTTGTGCGTACAGCTGCTATTCTGTAAGATGTTACCACCAGGATTTGTTCAATACAGGTTACAACATTATATCATCTTTATTTTTTACCTATTTCTATAACTATGCTGGCGTCAAAAACAGATGTTGCAATTTATTTAAAAAAGCATTACAAACTGGAATCGGGGGGAAATTAATAAAAAAAAAAAGAAGGAAAAGACTAAGACCATTCGTATAACTTGAAAATAATCAACCAGAACCGCAATGTCTTGCCAAATGAAAAAAAAAAAAAAAAAAAAAAACATCGACAATCACCTAAAATAATACGTAAAAGGGCTCAAAACACAAAGTAGAGAACACTAGAATACCAAAAAGATTCAGAAACTATCTAGCAACGTTTCACGTTACGCATCTTCAGAATTATCCAGAAGATTCGTTTGGTGAAAGATTGGTTGGTAGTTTCCGGGTCTTTTAGGTATACTCTCGCTCTCTCTCTCTCTCTCTATATATATATATATATATATATAGTTTCAGTTGACAAGAAAATATACTTAGATGCTAGGGCAGAAATATACTGCGATCAATTAGAATTACATGCACTATCTCTCTCTCTCTCTCTTTCTCTCTCTCTCTCTCTCTCTCTCTCTCTGTATATATATATATATATATATATATATATATAGTTTCAGTTGACAAGAAAATATACTTAGACGCTAGGGCAGAAATATACTGCGATCAATTAGAATTACATGCACTATCTCTCTCTCTCTCTCTCTATCTCTCTCTATCTCTCTCTGTATATATATATATATATATATATATATATATATATATATATATATATAGTTTTCTTCATTTATGAACATAGAGCGCTCACTATAACAGAATATAAATAAATATATCTTACTTAAGAACGGGTAAACATAGACATCTGATAACTGATGATGTTTTGGGAGGTGAAACTGATTTTCACTAGAAACTTGTGAAGGAGGGGATTTTAACAGGTTTTAGGCTTTATATATATAAGCTGTTCACTCAACGTTTTCTCAGTCAATTACCAGTCACATGCCTGCAATAAGGTTCAATATGCATTGGTTGTAATGAGCCTTATCTTGTTACACTGGACCCTTTTGAAATGAATAACATTATGAGAGTAAGTTTATTTTATCAATGAGTTACGTTTTCCTCTACGCTAATAAAATTATAGGAATAGCATGAGATGTATATATTTATAAGTCACCTGAACACACAGGTTTTTTTAATCTATAATTACCCGTACGCTTTATATATTTACTTGAATAAAATTATGCGTGAGTTGTACAATGCTAATGACATTGATATCATCGTTATTTTTTAATACTGATGAAGTTAAGTTCTAACTCTCTTGTTCCATTTTAAGTGGCAATATTTCCTACCGATATTTCAACTTAATTCTTGAGACTTTTCCATTTCGCTTATTATATCCTACCTTTCTTTTGGTTTCCCTCTCTTAGAATAGTACTAAGCCTCCAGGTTTCAAGAAAAAGAACGTGGACCTTGGAAAGTGGAAAAATAAGACTTAAGCTATCTAAAGTAGATCGAAATGAATCGATGATATATTTGGCAAATGCTAAATATACATTCGATCTTTTTTAATCCTATGATTTTAAATGCAATATATATATATATATATATATATATATATATATATATATATATATATATAAGCATATAAATCACTGTATTTACACACTGGTTCTTTAACATATATATGTATATGACAGTGGGATTTATTTCCATACATTTTCGTAACACACTATCACTTCTTAGAAAAGTAGAAACATATATTCAGATTTTTGTTTTAATTTTTTTTGTAGTTAGGGTTAATGCAAAGCAGAGAGATGTGCGAAAATTTTAAAATCTGAACTTTTTAGACGAACCTCGTATATATATATATATATATATATATATATATATATATATATATATTGCAAAGAGGTGCTGCGTTCTTGCCAGACCCTGAATATGAAGAGAATATGAATAGAGGTAATGCATTTATATTTAATAGATAACCTATACACACTACCTAAACATACATACTCACAACCACACACACACATACACACGTACACACATACACATATGTATGGGGAAATGGAAAAAAATCGACGGTTTATACATGTACAATATGAAATAAAATTTAATTTGATTCAGACAATAAAAACTAATTATCTAAATACACTGATAATGGTTTAATATTGAAAAATGTTCTAAGTATTCCTTTCAAATACAGATAATTTACGCACAGCTGTATGGTATAAACAAATATTTGTAATACTCCTAAGTATAGGATTAAACTGTTCTAATTGATGACACGATACCAGGTACCATCACTCCAGCTTATCATGTAGCTTCTAAGAGGAAACATTTTCTCTTTAGCATCGTAGCATATCTGTCAAATGTATTCCGTTTTTGTTCTGGTATTCTATTTTCTTATAAAGTATATCATGGAGACGCTCTCGGAGTTACGATTATCATCGTAATAAGTAGACTTGGCTAGCCGAGTTCAAATCCCGAACAAGACCGTTTGTATTTCCCTTAGAGAAAATACCATTTGTAAAGATGATGCGTAAAAACGAGTAAGTGACTGAATAAAGCGTCACTCTACAAATCACTAAATGTTATATCTTAAATTGAGAGATGAAATATTTGCTGAAAAATAGAAGTTACAAAATCTTTTCTTGTAAACAACGATAATGTAATCAGACCGCATATATTTTAAGCGAGCTAGTCAAGATTTTGAATGAAATATAGCAGTTATTGTTAACCAAATCAAAAGGGATATATTTTTGTGTATAAAAGTTCTGTGTTTGTATATCACTATGAGAGAGAATATGTATTTATACGTTAAATTACAAGCAGTTTCTACAGGAATTTTCATCAGCAAGTTTAGGCTATAATATTAATAAATCTATATAAACACTAACATATCCACTCACTTTTTAGATAGTTAAGCGATTTTAAGATATTATACACACTTGAAAGAAAAGGATGAGAAATCTTCACTCAATAGATGTAAAACAAATTTTGAGTAGATATGAAATAAATGCAATACCAACGAAAGAAACAGTTATTAATTCGCTTGAAGAAGACTCGAAATTCGATGAAAATAATGATGATCTATCTGTTATTCTGATTGGTTAAAATATATTTTTAACAACCTTGGAGGGAAAAAAAGGTCCAAAATTATTTTGGGTTTCGATCCTTCAAATTTTCCGCTGAAAATCAATTATTGTCGTCTGCGAAGTATCTGGGAATTTAGAAACTAGGGTGAATGTACTGATTGGTCGATCAATGCAAAAACACAGCAACTAATATTAGAAATTCTCGAGCCAACTTTTTACACAAAAATTAACACCTTTTTTTTTAGTAAGGAAATCATTTGAGTTCCCGGAAGCAAAGCTATTCTCACCCAAATCAAGATGCAAGAATAGCGTATCACGGCCATACTAGGTCACGGAACCAGTTTAAAAGTTACAGTATCACTCATACCGAAATACACAATTACAAAATTGCAAATAAGAATGTAATTGCATGAATGTATAACGAGGACACTTATTGTTACATTTCTATAAATATTCATACGTTTGTTTAGTTTCAAACCAATAGATTGTGGGCATAACTAATGAATAACTGTATCCGTTTTTCTTGTACAGTATTTCTTCAGAAATTATAAAGTCCCGTTATCATTTACATCTTATAAAAAAAAACAAAAAAAAACGATGAAGACACTCATTTATGGGTGTGACTTGTCGGCTTAGAATACGCTCAGAGTATCCCAAATCAAAGGATGTTCGAGATATGATACTAAACAGGATCTGATTCTGAGACTCCATTTCAGTGGATGAGCGAAATATTCCTTCATTGTCATGACTCCCGGGTTCAATCTGACCGGATTTCAAGTAAATGTAATGGTCCAATCCATGAGTTAAGAATGACCTGTTTCAAACTCATATATTTAGAAAAGAAATATCTAAATTCGAACGTATAATGTTAGCAAATCCATAAACTCTGACCGCAGAATAAACCAAGACGGGTTAGCATATATATATATATATATATATATATATATATATATATTAGCATGTTTGCAAATAGGCCCGGGAGACTGGGGTTCAACCCCAGGCCGAGTCATACAAAAGATTCAAAAAATGGTACTTGATATATCCTTGTTTAACATTCAGCATTATAAGGTATGGTTCAATGGTAAAGTGGAGCAATCGAGGGAAATTAGTAGCGCCCTACCCTACACCTCGGTGTAATAGTTATTGAAAAGGGAGCCTTTGGGTCACGCTCGCCTAAGGATGGCAAATTTATTTTACAATATATCTCCCTACCAGAACTTTCATTAGATGCAAGGGTTTTATTTTATTTATTTGCAATTCATTCATTTATTTTGTTGCTTTATATCCTTTTTCCAAAATCTGTCAGTCTGTTGGCTAATGTTTAGAGTGTTCGCCAACAACCCGGCAGACTGAGGTTCAATCCCAGGTCGAGTCACACCAAAGACTCAAAAAATGGTACTTGATGCCGCATTGCTTAACACTCAGCATTATAAGATACGGATCAAGGGTAAGGAGTAACAATCCAGGGAATGGAGTAGCGTCTTCTCCTACGCGTTAGTGTTGTAGCTATCGAAAAGGGATCCTTCGGGTCACCTTCGACTACTGTGGTCAATTTTACTTATATATATATATATATAAATGCATACACACATACACAAACATGCATCTCTGTTGGCAGTGGCAGCTGAAAATATCGACTGCTCCACTGAAAAGGAGGAAGACACCTAGCGTGAGTCCTAAACCATTTGATATTGAGGCTGTATTTCTGAAGCATTGGGACATGTGGAGTACCCTTTCATTGACATTAACCCCAGATCTACTCTGACCTGGAGGGTTAGAACTAATGTGAATCAAATAGACGAATTTTGTTATTTACTCTGCCGGAAAATAATTAGCTTTATGAAAAGTATTGAGTTTTGGCTTGTTTAAAATAATTCGTTTAGAAATTGTACATATATATATATATATATATATATATATATATATATATATATATATATATATATATATATATGTGTGTGTGTGTGTGTGTGTGTGTGACAGAAATAGAGAGAGAGAGAGATTAAGAGAGAGCGAGTGGGGGGTTATAAACTGGATTCGACGTTAAATAACTCACAAAGGTTGAAGTACCATAAAAAACAAGCAACCACACATATATGTACAAATATATATTTACCCCTACACACACACACACACACACATATACACAGACATGAATATATGTATGAATGTTTGTATGTACTAGCATATAAGTATTCATTATCCATGGCTTTTTATATACTTTCTCGGTCGACACGTGAAAGAATAATGAATCTATTTTGTATATTCCGATTATAATAGTTATAAATATTGTTATTTCGAAGAATATCTTCTTGTCTCAGTTGATCTGATACTTAAAATGGCGGTATCGAGGGAACTACATATCGAAGACATTTGCCGTGATAAGATCCGTGATTAAAACAATTTACTCCAGTGAGGGCAATTCTGCAGAATTCGATGAAAATTCCCTGGACGCATCCTGAAGAAGTCTGAAAGGCTCATGCATTAAAATATCGTCGTAGAGCCCCTCCCCTATATCAAAATCCCCCAAAGAACAGCATATGCTGATCAAATTTTATAAATCATATATCTTCTTCTTCACATAATATGTTGATTTTTTCATCTCTATCATTGAAAGGAACCTCAAGTGCTTTTACTTGTTTTTTTTTTTCAAATATTTTTTTTACTTATGTAGAAATCTTCACAACTTACATGAAGTCTTTGCCCACGAGGTAGAAAATTATATTATGACAATGGCGCTAATATCTTGTAATTCTATTAGTGCTCGTGGTGTTACGGTTAGGATTCTAGGAAGTGGACCAGAGTTTAAATCCTGAACGAGGGTCTTTGCATTTCAGGTAGCAGTAATACCTTTGGAGAAAGGTAACGATTTAGTTGTTCTTCTTCCAGTTGTACCATAGCTAGATATCCGGATATGTGTGAAACGTACAGAGAATGTTCATAACATATATACATAGAACATAGGAATCCCGAAACAGGAAAAACAGGTAACGACTTCTTAGTTCAGGTACGAAACATTTTATCACCTTTGAGTTAAGGGTTTCGACATAAGGAAGAGAGATGCATAATCTTTCAATGATGACTTTTCAATCTGCTCCCCATCACGGGTGGCACCCGTAGTGCTCAAATTCGTCTCGCTTCAGCGTGCCCCGAAAGTCGACCCTTCCTGTTCGGAGTCTAGTTCACAACTAACCGACTTTCTTCAAAATCCCCAAAATCCTCCGCGCACGCTTCCGGTGTATGATGTCATTCATATCCCCAAGTCCTATCTGGGATTTTTGTTTTGACATCTGTGAACGACACATCCTCCCCGCACGCGCGTCAACACCTGTGCTCAAGTTTGCACCGAACTAACCTATGTGCTGAGCCGAAATGTTCTAAACTAACTAAACCCAAAGGCAAGATATATAAACCGAAATCCCCTGGCCATTATATTACACAGTTATGAGTAAATAGGTGGGAAAGCTGGGCTTTCTAACCTCGGTATGGCAATCTTTCAGAAATTCCGAATTTGATCCTGTTAAACTTCTCAAAAAATTGATATTGTGTCGTATCCAGCTAAAAAAACAAACGCTACTACAACACAACATTATAAAATAAAAAGATAGATGTTCGACACTTACAAAGTAGTAATGTATATCCAAATGTTGTATCGCTTTTGCAATATACACACCATAGATGATGGCTCAAGATTGGGCAGAATGCACTTGGGAACCAATTAATTATGGGAGCTTTATTAACAAATTCTCGCCGGTTACCATAAAAGCAATGCAGCATTTTCAAAAGGATAAATACAAAAATGTGTAAACAAAGAATGTCTATATAGTTTAATCAAATGTGTGTGTGTATATATATATATATATATATATATATATATAATATGGGCGTCTGTGTCAACGATGATAAAAGCATTCCTATTTATTATAATATCAGCTGTGATAATCTGCTGGTTATTACACGAATTAGTTTTTCGGCTGTGATACAATCTTTGAGTGCTCGGGGAAATATCAAAAAGTGCAGCATCATATTCCTTCTATATTTCATATTGTTACGACCTCATTTTTTTTCACTCGATAACATCTTTAAATCTCGATTAAAAACAATGCGACATATTTTGTTTTATAACTTCATTAATTCAAGAGAAATGTCAGATATTTTGTTTAAAATCTATATACCCGTTTATATATATATTTACCTACCCCTCCGCTCGGGTAGGATATGACACAAGGTCAATTTTCTTAAGCAGAGTTTAACAGGTTTGAATCCAGAGTTTCCCTTCTCCTAGACCAGTTGCCTCACCAAGGCTGAAGAACCTAGTCTGCCCTACTATTTACCCATAGCTAGAGGGATAATAATTGGATTCTTACCTTTCCCAAGGGTATTAGAACTCGTGTCCATTTCCTATGACGTATACCCGTTAATATAAGAAAATGTAATGATAAGATAAAAGCGGATGGAAAAGTAGAATTGATCGTTAAAAAATTCCTTATCTGTTCCAAACGTATTTTGTTTATATTAACTGAAACTCTTAGAATTATCATTTATTAACTTGACACTGTTTTTTAAAGGCTCTGTCGGTGGAGCTAAAAATAAGTTGAATGTGTCCCCACTCCAAAAAAAAAAAAAAAAAAAAAATGGGTATCCTCGCCCTCCATATAAAAGGAGTGTCCTGTGAATGCATTTACCAAACCCCTCTGCATCACCGGGATACGGTATGAGGTTACTTTTTTAAGTGTAATTTAAGGGATTTGTTATCAGATATGTCTTTCTCCGATACTGATTGCGATACCAAGCTAGAAGGAGAATAGCTGGATTGTTATATTAACAAAAATATTACCGTTATCTGATTTGTAAACATACTCGTCTAGTATTTGAACATAAGTAACCGTGTCTCTTTCCTACTACGATAACCGGTTCACTGTGAGCGCCTTAAAGGGTTGTCTTGTGTATGACACTAAATTGCGTGTGATGTTAAGCTCATGATTAGAGAGGTGAGAAGTTGGAGTACTTCTTCATTGCCATTACTCCTATGTTCATTCAGACCCGAAGTAGTTGATCTTGTTTACATGCTAAATCCATCAGCCCTATTTTTTAGTTAGATAAGAATACTAGATATCAAATAAATGAGAACTAATTACGTATTGGGACTCGGTCCCCGTTGTACAATGAGCAAGGTTTCTCTGGTATCAATCCATGATATGTCCAAGTTTATTCGACCTGCTAGAAAAAACTATCATCTCCATCCAGTTACCTCTCCGGATAAGCTAGGCTCATATTCGACGTCAACGTGATTACCTAGCTGTAATATATATATATATATAACTGACGGAAGAATTTTGAAAATAAAATAAATAGGTAAATAAAAAACGGAAATTCAATAAAACGAGGAGGTAACTCTTTTAATCTCTTCTCCCTTCCCCTCCCACATCGCGTCTATTCTGTTTTATTTATCCATTGGATCTGAAGAGGTCTTGTTATATTTTTCTTGGTGTTTTGGTTCACACCAGAAACTGAAAAACAGGATGGAAATAAATTTATAATCCTAAAATAACCGGTCTTTGTTTTTTTCTTTAAAGATATATATATATATATATATATGCAGTTTTCTCCGGTATTATTTTAAAATCCAAGAGATGTAGTCATATAGCATGACTGATACGACTCCACATTAAAATATTTCCCGCTCGATACTGTCAGTCATTAAATTTCCATAAGGTCGTTAAACTGTCAGTAGCTGTCCATAGCTTACCTATGGATATATCAACATCACTTTCAGTAGATGAGATGTTGCTACCGTGGTGTATGTACTGGTAGAGTTTGTTTTCTAAAAACATCACCTCGCAGAGCAGCAGCTGTTGACTAGTTGACCATCCTTGTAAGTCGAGCAAGACGCCGAATGAAGTCATTTTTTTTTTTGTATATCAAATATTGTAGGTTATTTATGCCAAATCCATTTTTATGCATATAAACTGTTGTATACCCACATACAAATACAAGCGGAAACATCATCAAAGATGATTTACGACTTTAATGAACGAACGAACGAACACACTTCTTTATAAAAATATATCTCTCACGCTTTATTCTTTAAAGGGTTGATGATTCTGTGGTGTGTGAGAGATTGGTAGAGAGACATATACTCAGAGTGAGGACTTCTTCTTCCCATATCTTCTTCCTGGAGCCTTGCTCGACTGTCTAAATCTGACCGCGTGGTTCTCATCACGTGGTTTCCTTCTGGTTACACACCTGTTGTACACAAGTGCCCTGATCGTTTACTAATCACAATGTGACAGCTTGTCAAAGCACACGGGGTCACTAGGAATGAAGCGAAAATCCATGGTATATGTCATATATCAAACAGTTATACTTCAAACAATTCAGTTTAGCGTAAGTACACAGTTTAAATGTTATAAGTAGTTATATTTTAAAAAATTCAGTTTAACATTAGTACACTATTTTGTTCCACCTAGTTAAATGTAAAAACAATTATGTGTCTTTGTTTGTTCGTTTGGGTTTTATGGCATATCAACCATTGTAGGTTATTTAATGCCCAATCTATTTTTATACAAATAAACAATACAATTTCAAACAATTCAATTTAGCATAAGTACTCAGTTTAATTGTCCAAAACATGTCTATTTCAAGCTATTCATTTCCCTCAAATAGTTCAGTTAATTATTAGTATAGTATTTGTTTACGCGCAGTTAAATGTCAAAATAGTTCTATTTCACGCACTTAAATCTAGCATGAGTACACATTTCAAATCTAAGAAACAGTTCTATTTCAAACAATTCAGTTTAGCATAAGTACACAGTTTAGATCTATTTGTATAATAGATATTTGGTGCTACCCCTCCGGGACAGAGTGGACCTGGGAGCGATGGTTATGAAGTCTTACTCAACCTTCTCCAAAGCTCTAGAGTTACTGAAGCCTCACCATCAGTTTCTTTAGTATCATAATCAGGATACTCTTTGGGGGGAGTCTTACTCCTCTGTAGAGGTGTAGTCAATGTGTTCTGCTGCCCCAGCTGACTTGGCCATGCTATGAATGATGGGGACAGATGGCAAGAGACGTCAAGAGAGTCTGTATTGTTAACAAACCTTGATGTTGATGATAATAGGGATAATACACTCACCAAATCACCAACACACACCAATTCACAGACACACACACAGACGCACACTTATATATATATATATATATATATATGTGTGTGTGTGTATAGCTGGTTTCACGGTGCTGGAAGGTGAGTTCACTTATCAGCTTAATCCTCGGAGGCTTTTCCAGCAGGCAGCACCTGACCCCCTCGTCTAAATATCAGAAGGAACTTATGCATTACTTGGTGCCTTAGGCTCTTCTGAAGTTAAATGCCGACAAAACTAAGCTATTTTAGTCTGTGCCTCACTAATCTCGATTCCTGTGGGTTCTCCCATCATCATCATTAAAACTTAATTACTCGTGAAGTTCTGAAAAAAGGAGTTCTATTCTGAAGCATTCATAGTTTCGAAACAGCTTTTCGTATAAAACCATTAAGCACCTTCTTAATCACCTTTCTTTAATTGCTCTTATTATACACACACACACACACACACACACACACACACACACACACACACATATATATATATATATATATATATATATTATATATATATATATATATATATAAGTTTTTATCTATACATAATAGCATGGAAGCTTTTCTGCGACCACCGGTTTCATGACATGTTAGAAACGACAATCATTATATATATATATATATATATATATATATATATATATTCATGTGTGTGGTGGGGATGCTTTCGCGCACTTGTGTGTAGAAATGGTAAGAGTTTTACAATGTTTAAGTGATTAATTTTAATGGCATGTCAACCCGTTTTTGTATGTCTACATCGAGATTATCGAGTTCAACTTCAATTATTCTTCAAGCAAATTTATTTGACTCCAATATGGAAGTATAAGAGTTACCACCACTCCAGGTCAGAGAGATCCTTGGAGTACTCACAATGTCAGTGTACTTCATACTCGCCAGGTCTCAAAAACAGGAACTTTACAATCGAATGTAGTTTAGTGACATGCCCTGGACCTTACTTGTTCTGTTTCAAACTTTGTGACTCTGCATAAAATTACAACCCGTTTAATGTTGAAGAGATAAAAAAAGTTATTTCTAATTGCATAAGCCAATATATATATATATATATATATATATATATATATATATATATATATATATCCTGCAGGAGGATCACGAATCCACAAGGCGCGCTGGTGCGAACAACGTAATTCTCCTGCCGGAGAATGTAAATCGAATGATGGGCCTATGAATCAGGTTTACCCCCACAGTATTCACGAGCCCATTGCTGACCATCGGCGTCCTGGAGACATTTCTTGCAAGCCAAGAATTTAGTGGCCCAAGGGTAATCAGATAGCTACCAGGACAAACTTAGACCAGGAGCTTTCTTTTTACTCACCACCCATCTTGAGGGCCCATTGATCAACATTTAAAATCTTTCAGCAGAATTATATATGACGTTTGACTCGAGTGCTTTTGGGCAGTAACGCATAAATGAAAGAAAACGAACCGAATAGATAACGGATTTAGAAAGGATTTCAACATGAATGTTATACACGCGGAACCACCTTTCTCGTGTAATTACGCAAAATCAAGAAACAGTTGCTATGACATCTAACGGCCGGAAGTAAACGCATTTTTAAATCACAAACTGCACCAAAATGAAGATGAACGAGCGTCCAATGTAATGTCCGCTTTTAGTTGATCTTGTGTATACATAGATATATATTCCTTTTAAATACCCTATCCGGTGGCAAAAGCTGCTCGGTAGCGCCAGGAGTGGCAGTACCGCCTTGAACTACCGACACTGTGTTATCACCCTGGTTGGCGGCTGATGAGGCTAGGGTATCGAAGTGCTTTCACACGTTGTATGATGAAAAAAAATATATATCCTGCAGGAGCAAAATTAGGATTATTCTTTTATAATAAATGCTTCTATAAAAAAAAGAAAAAACAGATTAATTTTAATTTTAGAAAATAAACACGAAAATAAGTAAATATATTCAATATGGCCGCTATTTTTTTTTCCACTTATGATATCAACACCTTCGAAGCGATTTACATGCTTTCAAAATAAATTTTCCGATATTTTATATATTTCCTCCTCAATAGAAGTCTAAATCGAACCAATATTTGGATGGGAATTACGTTTATTTTAATTTCTATAATGCCCCATATAGCTTACTCTTGGGGATTATGGTATTGGCTTAATGGAGGCCGTAAAGAAACTCCAGTTTTGGTCTTCGTTTCGGCTTTAAGCAAATCATAGGTTCTTTGTTGTTTCTGTTCTTACTCACTTATATTGTGCTTAATTTTAAAGAAAATGCAGTTGAATTATAGAGTTACCCATGAAAATTTATATTCATCGCGTTTTCTTCAAAAACTAGATTAATCAGACCAAAAAAGAAGTTTTAAAAATTATTCCATATTTTGGTTCCGCATATATATATATATATATATATATATATAATGATACCAATTTAGCGCTTAAAGTCAAAATTAAATTGCCGTTTAAGCGTTATGTTTTCCTTGGCAAAGGTCCAAAGAAAGAAAAAAAAATCTCTGAAAGGAAGGGGAGAACATGATATTAAACATATTTTCCTGATTCTGGTTATTTAAAATACTTTATCAATGATAGGAGAAAGATAGCCTCGCAGCCAAAAGATTCCTCTCTACTTTGGAGCAAGAATGGCGCTTGTTCTATTAAATTATAAGCCAAAGTTCACAAGAAGTAATTTAATACATTGGCTTCAAATTATTACCTGTTCCAAATTGAGATTAAAAGTTATAAAAAAAGCCAAAGCGTTTCGGTACGTTCTGGTTTTGTTTAATGTGGAAACGTCTAAAATATAATTCGAGAGACATCGTATTGACGGCTGTAATTAAAATTCTTTAAAAGAGATGGAATTTTCTCAAGTCCTAATATATAGAGAGGTGTCATTTTCATCCCAAAATTTTGACTTTGAGATGAACCTTTTCGAGATGTATTTTATGTAATAATATAATGTCAGGCTTCAAGGAAGCCAAACATGATTAAATAAAACGTTTATACAGAGATATTCTTGTGAAGTTCCAATATCTGAAAACATTTAATTTATATGATTTAAATATCAAATAAAATTGTAAAGAATAAGAACAAACAAAAGAAAAAATAAAATATAGGACGAGTCTTCGTGGGAGAGAAAAACTAATTCATTTTTAAAACATCACTGCAATGGGCAATTTTATTCTGCAAATTTCAAAAATACATCCATCTTTTCATTATATTTATATATATATATATATATATATATATATATATATATATGTTTCATCAAATCATACAGAGAGCATATTGTGTCTCTATCTTTCTCAGCTCCGCCTTCTCTCCTTCTTTCTCCGCTCTCTCTCTCTCTCTCTCTCTCTCTCTCTCTCCATAACAATTGTTCATTGCTTCTTGGAGGTCCTCTTGACTGTACCTGGTGTGGCTTGCTAGATTTATGAACAAAGAATGCTCAATAGATTGCTAGATTTATGAACAAAGAATGCTCAATAGATTGTGAATATGTTGATTTAATTTAGATACGGAGTCATCGCTATTTCTTGAGTGTCAGATATTTGTCGTTGGGATCATTAGAACCAGTCACCAGGTACTACTGTGACTGTGTATATGCACTTAAAATCAAATATATATATATATATATATATATATATATATATATATATATATATATCCGTCTGCGTGTATGTTCGTATGCATGTATATATATTTATATCTGCGTGAGTGCATAAGTTTGAACACACACACACACCCACACACCCACACACTCACACACACTTGTGTGTATATATATATATATATATATTGTAATCCACAGACAGACTGTTTCGTTTAATAACAACTCTTCAGTGTTAGGATATATATATATATATATATATATATATATATATATATATATATATATATATATATATATATATATATAAGCGTGTATGTATTTAACCATGGATAAGTTCACCACAAACCTTTTTTTAGAAAAGTTAATTTTCTTCTAAACTGAAGACAACGATATTTCGTGGTCTGAATTTCTGTAATGAAGCTTAATGATTATTATTATCTAAAATATTGGTACAATAGACGAGGTCAATAATCTGAATATTCAAACCAATAACAGCATTTTATTATTACTCGGAGAATTATATACATCATCATCCTGTCACGCTTTCAGTACGGATCTCCTTGACCCTCTCCAACCACCTGTCTCTATCTTCCATCGATCCCATTTGTCCTTCAAGGCTATATCATCTATCGGCACAAAGCTGTGAAGTATATACAGTCGAAATATATTATTTGGTTTTCTTTTTGAGCAAACTCTTCTCTATTGAAATTTTGATTAACGGATCAATTACAATTAACACGGTGAAAATGTTCGTGGTAATCGTCTAAAGAAATGGACTTGATGATTGGTATTCGAAAACTTAATGTGGCAGTGAGTGTGTTTCGATTTGAGCTAAGGTTTTTAAGCAAAAGCATAAGTCCATCTCTAATCTCGCCGCCCCATCTGTTGGTAAATAGAAGAGCAGATCAGAATTTTCAGCTTTGATATTTCATCTAATCTAAGAGAAGGTCATTCAAATTAGCTCAACTCGGCTTATAATATGCTTTGTCACATTCTATATGTGGAGGCAGCGTTAGATAAATACACAAAATAAGAACCTGAAATTTGTCATAGCACAAATAGTGGGTCAGACAGAGCTTTTTAACCTTTGTATGGCCAAAATTCATGATCACGAAAACTGAATTAAAAATGGTGAGCCAGGTTGAATTCTTTCAACTTAATTAGGCATTCAGTTTAGAAAAAAAACACTGAATTCAAACCATGTGAGTCCCGCTTAAAAAGCCCAGTCGGCTGGAACTGTAGAATACATCAACTGATTCTTTGCAGGGGGTAAGCACTCTCCACGCACACAAACAGGTGTCCTGTACATGACGCTAAGCAATCTGATGGTGACGCTCCAGTAATGCTGGACCTTTTGGGAATGCAGAGTGCCTCTTCATAACGATCGCTCCCTGGTCCACTCTGACCTGGAGTGGTTGCAGCAGATAGGGTCCTATCTATGGGTCAAATTGAACTGTTTGAAGTTTGAACTGAATGCAAACAAATGGCAAAATCTTAATTGAATTATTTGAAATATAACTGATAATTTCACTATTCGTTAAAAAATGACTGCTATTTAATGGATTTTTTAGTAATACATAATAATACTTGAAACCGTTTAACTCTATAAAAATGGTTAATATTTAATAGAATTATGAGCGCGTTTTGATAGCAATAACTGAAAACGACTTAACTGTATAAAAACAATAGAGATACTAGTGTGTAAACAAATTAGTTCGAACTCATATAAAAATGAAATTACCATATTTACCCAACCCCTCCGCTCGGACAGGATATGACACAAGGTCATTTTTTAAGCGGAGTTTAACAGGTTTCAATTCAGAGTGACACGAGTCCAAATCCTAGCCGAGACTGATTGTATTTCACATAGCACCTTGGGAAAGGTATGAATCCAATAATTCTCCCTCCAGCTATGGGTAAACAGTAGGTCAGACTGTGTTCTTCAGCCTTGGTGGGGAAACTAGTCTAGGAGAAGGAAAACTCTTAATTAAAACCTGTTAAACTCCGCTTACAAAATTGACCTTGTGTCATATCCTACCTGAGTGGAAGGGTTGGTAAATATATATATTTAACATATATGTAGAAACGGGGTTTGGCATAGAATAACAGACAATGGTTGATATGTCGTAAAACCAAACCAATCAGTCAATCAATACACTTAAAATTGATCGTCCGTCACATCCTTCCCTTGGCCGAAGTATAACTTAAGTTGCTATAAGCTCCCAATTTTTTAAAAATATCAAATTTCATATGCAACATCCGTTTGAGTCCTTTTACAACAAGTGAGGGATTAAAAAATCATTCTCTTGGAAGAGAATTGTTTTACTACTTTCGCTGTTCTGTTTAACTAAATATTCAGTTTATATGATTGGAATGACATATGTATTTTTAATTTAAAATCAAATACATGTTCTCAATTCTACTGATGGGAGGATCTAAAATTTTCCTTTTTTTACTTCATCTAACAATTCAACATTTTTTTTAGAACTAAATCTAGCACCACCACTTGTGACTAATAATTGATGTTTTGGTTAATTTGGTCCACTAGAATTTGACGTGCAAGAAACAGAAGTTTTGGAATTGTTATATGGAAATTACCAGAATTATCTATAAAAAAAATGATCCTCTGAAAAATGTCTAAATGGATATCATAATTTTTTTAAGAGTGATAACCCAAGACTTTATACACAAAATATAGTATTTTACCAACGAGAATTTTATATTTTTAAAATAATTTAGTATTCAAGCAAATTATCAAAAAATGCAAAAATAATTATTCCAAAATAGAATTAGATTAAAACTAATTTAAATATCCAGATATTAACAAAAATTAGAAAATGAAATAAAAAATATAATTCTATACAGATATTTGAATATTCTTGATTTAAAAAAATGGTTTTAATCTTAGATAATTAATATTAATAGTTTTTTAGATTATAGATTAAAAAGTAATCAGCAACTGAATCATATTTTTCGATTAAGAAAAAATCTAATTCAGAGTAAGAAATGAAAGGATAAGATAATATATCATATGCTTGTGAATAAATACTTATCGTTGACTATAATCATCTGTTTGGTTAGAGTTTTAAAATTTCTTTTATTAGAATTAGAAACGATAATGAAGATTTTTGAAAATGAAAATGACTAAATCATTTCGTTTTTATTTTATTTAGTTGTTCATTATTTATGATATTTCACTTATTTCTAAAATTGCAAATGTATGAAAACGAAGAAAATTAACATTTGGAGTCATATTTAACTATAATCATTAACATTTGTAAATGTCCATCTACCGAAACAATGAAGTGAATACATATTTTCCTCAACTTATCTTAGTCTAACTTTTGAATTTATGATCATTTCTCCAAATAAAAAAAAATTCTCTTCTTGGAGAAGAAACGTTCTATGAAATTAGAATCATGCAGCGTTTTTCCCCATAGAAAATGTTATTTTCCTCCAAACAGCTTGCACATGCAACCTCGATTTGTTTAGTCTCTGTAGGTATTGAGTGGATATATTTTATCTCAACTACAGTGTAAATCATCTATCGTCTATTGTGGTCACAGAATAAGATATATATATATGTTTATAACTGATTTAAGTATTTTAAATCAACAAAATAATGATAGTAAATAAATATCTATATTTATATCTATCTATCTATATATATATATATATATATATATATATATATATATATATATATATATATATTATCTTGGGATTATCCCACTACTATGAAGCAGAGTTATATATACAGAATAAAAGGCAATACCATATATATATATATATATATATATATATATATATATATATATATATAATTATCTCTTATTGCTTATTATTACGAGTAGTACAAATCATCGTATGAGGAAAGAGAGGCAAATAAAGAACCGCTACGAAACACTATCTCCAGAGAGCCTTACTTTTTCTCTCTGTCTCCACAGGGCCGATGTAATACATTCCTTTCGTTTCTTCTTCGTTCTGGGATCACCCTCGCCGTTGACATTGGCGATTCTTGTACATTTAGACTTTTTTCTACCTCTTAACTAGTGGCTGTCCGGCCTCCTCCGAGCGTTGCCTAAAACCGTGTGACGTCTAGTGTCTCTGCTCTCCGCCAACTGCTCACTCTCTGTGTGTTGAAAACTTCCAGCATTATGTCTTTTTTCGGACGCCTACGTACTCTTCCTTCGGCATCCTATTTATGCAATTCACGAGGCATTTCCGTTGTCATTTGTTTACCTTAAGACACAGTTGCATCCTCTTTTTGAATTCCATGATCTTACATGCCCTGTCAAAAGTTGATATGTAATTGCTAGAGATCGGATTATTTCGTTTTTGATTGATTTTAATGAAATGCAGAATTGTATTGGGTTATTTTACTCAAAGAGGTTAAGGAATCGTGTACTCTTTAGGGTTTATACTACATTTTTTATACACGTATTTGTTTGGTGGTTATTTTTGACAAAGTTACTTGATAAGAAGTATTCCTAATCGTATATTTCTAAATAAGTACCTATAGTTATCCATAAGTATTTATTTGTTTACAGTTATATCGTTTAAATTACAAAATAATAATTATTTGTAAACAATTATAGTTTAAGGTAACGATAATTAAGACAAAATGATTTACAATAGTAAGGTTTAAAGAATTTATATTCAATAAATGTTATTAAACAAACATATTTTGTTCATAGATGGGACGCTAACCGTAACTTCCTCTTCAAATGTGGATTACATTTTAATTGCTATTACTTTCAGGCCTACTTTGACCTGAAAGTAAATTTAATCCAAATTTCTCATATCTCCAGGACCGGAGCCTTGCCATCAGATACAGTTTAAGATATGAATGCTCTTATTTTTTCATCCGTGTAGATATTTACCCAATGCCTCTGCACGAGCGACACAAGGTCAATTTCTAAACGAGGTTTTACAGGTTTAAATTCAGAGTCTTCTTCGTTCTAAAACGGTTGCCATACCAAGACCATAGATCCCAGACTACCCTACTATTTACTCATAGTTGGAGGTAGAGTAGATGGATTCATACCTTTCCCAAGGGTATGAGCACAAAGAGCCAATCCAAGGATTTGAACTTGTGTTGCCGTGTACATATCGAAAGACGGTTACCATTCCACTGCATGCATGAAAACATCGATCGCCAATTCATGAATCGTTTTACATTTTTTTCTTTAAAAACTACTCACAAGTTTTATGATTGTTTTTTTTTATTTGGTTAAAAAAAATATATTCTTCATCATTCGTATTTTCATAATAATTGAAACAATTGCAGGAAAATTTCATTTTCGAAATTTATTCTGTTAGGAGGGTAAACAATATTTTGATATAGATTATACTAAGAACGACATCAAAGTAAAATTAAATAAATTACATTAATTGATGAATTAACTAATTGATTAAGAATAAATCTTTTAAAAAATACTTAAAATAGTTATAGCTGTACTGTTTTATATGGTGTTATGCTTCCAATCGGTAAGCTGTTCGGCCTTTGAGTACACACACACAAACACACACACAAATATATATATATATGTGTGTGTGTGTGTGTGTGTGTGTGCATTTTAGCAAAACAAAAAGATTCAGAGAAGTAACGATGCCATGAATTAATCAATTCTGCCCTACCTGTTTAAAACTAAAAGCACCATTCGATGGAAATACAGTTATAGGAATAAAATCAATACATTTCGTTGAGCTGAAATATTCGAGCTGCGTAGAAATCAAACATCTGAGCAAAGTCACATGTCCGACTAAGGTTAGAATAATCCTTAGAAAACTTTGTTCCTAAAAGGCATGAATAGCTTATTGAACTTAATAAGCTTCCTTTTTCGTTTAACGAGCTCTTCAGTTGCTTACGAACAATTATTTTGCTCTGCAAATACTTGGATCGTTATCAATTATCAAAGTACATAGACGAAAAGTGAAAATAGTTTGTTTTATAATCAGAAATACACAAAATAAATAAAGATAAATTAATTACTAAACAAACCAAAAAAATGAAATATATACTAAAATGATATCAAAACAATGTATCAAAAAAGACGGCAAATTGAAGAGACAGTGGTTAAAGAATCCTCCGTACAAAAATAAGCCCCTAATCATCATCATCGTCATCATCATAATCATCGCCATGCCGCTAACACGGATATCCCTGACCCTCTCACACCACTTCTTCCTATCATTCATCTCCTCTGGCTGATCTTCAGGGCTACATCTCGTATCCTCACATAGCTGCTGTATGTATATTCGCACTGGTCGTCCTACTTTTGCTCGGCCATATGTGGGGGTCCAGAGGAGTACATCACTTATGAGCTCGTCCCTGCTTCTCCAGCAGTGTCCTGCATGTCTGGTTCGTCTAACTTGGATAGTTTTCGTGATGGAAGGCAGGTGGCCGTATAGTTGGTGCCTTGTGGGATGTTGCTGCCAGGACTTGTTCAATATTGCCCGCAACATTCTTGTGTAATTGCTGTCCAGCTTCTTCTCCAGCCGTGATGTGTGTAAAATTTGTATATATCTCTCAAAGATAAAGGCCGTTTCACCGGCTTTTTATCTCAATGTTTGGGAGTTCGAATTCTACTAACATTATTGTGTTTTTTTTTTCAAATAACATTTCGGCGAAAGGCATGAACCCACCTATCCTTCATCTTTGGGTTAAATAGTACTACAATTCTTTTACTACAATGATTGCTCCGGCATTAAATAACCCACGAATCTTAATAATGTATTAAACAAACACGCCAACCAAACTCTCCACCACAAGCAACGTCATTCAATGGAATCTAATTTTTTGTCAGTGCTTTAAATTTTGGGACAGTCAACGAGACACCCCATGTAAGCATTTACCCAAACTGTAGACCACGGACACGATGTGATACCGAATCATTCTTTGAGTAATGTAAACCAGGTTTGAATTCAGAACTTTCCTTCTTCTCAATTGCCAAGACTAAAGAACCCAGTCTTTCCTGCTGTTCAATAATGACTGTGTTTCTTTATTCAATATCCAATCAACATTCGTGGGTTATTTAATACCAAATTTATCCCTGTAGACGAAAGACAGGGATAATATCTAGCCCATTACTAGGAGTATAAGGAGGTCCATACCTTTCCGAAAGATAATATTCCGAAAAGGTATGTAATAGCGTGATTAAAGATCGAACTCTTTTATATCGAGACAAAAGTCCAGCAGCTTTGTTATTTCGTCAAAGGAGCGGGAGATGAAATGGATTAATACCACGTCTAGGATTTGGAATTGTTTTTTTTTTTACTTTAACTGATAGATTAAGCCGCCGCTATTTACAAAATGTTAACATCAAATTAATAAATAAGGGAAGTACTATACAGTTATTATTGAGCAGTTATCTCCCGTAATAAATTGTTAAATTCAGTCTGTGTTTGATTATGATAAATCATTTTTCAAATGTATTTATTTTTAAGTCCATTTTTCTTTTTTGCTTTATTCCAATTACAATACTCTTGATTTAGATTTTTTTGTTTTTTGGTGGAACGGCTTAAATATTTGGATGAAGTAATTTAGATACCTGAAAATGCTGAAATATTTGATGGTAGGAGCACTGTTCTACATACCTATTGATCCCAAAGAAAGAAAGGTTGAAAGAAAATAGTTACAAATTAACTATATTGTTAAATATACAGAATAAATAAATGTAGAAAATATCATAGAAAACGAGAGAGAAAGAGAAAAGTTGCATAAATATTTTTGCATATATACATATATATATATATATATATATATATATATAGAGAGAGAGAGAGGGAGATAGAGATAAACAGATAGATTGATAGGTATTATGCAAGTACAATATTCACTATCTCTTTCACTCTATCTCTCTCTCTCTCTCTCTCTCTATCTATCTATCTATATATATATATATAGAGAGAGAGAGAGACTTAAGATATCTAGAAAAACAGTTTGATATATACATATACATGCGGATAGAAATGTGTAATAGAGTAATAGGTAATAAAGAAATTGAAATCAATGGCGGCATTGATATTCACTGGCTTAGATAAAAATACACACACACACACACACATACACACACACACATATATATATATATATATATACATACATATATATATATATATATATATATATATATATATATATATGTATATCTGGGTGTGTTTATAATGAAAATATCAATACCTTAAGGTGTAGAATGAAAAAAAACATGTATGTAAAAATATATCAACAGATGAAAATCCCTGTATAAATAAGATAACGACGGTTGAATGGGTGTCTCTTTGTCACATGACATTCTACGGAACACTATGAATCAAAAGCCACTAGAAAAAAATATATGAAAAATGAAAATAAAAAATGAATTGATTTTTGACAACCAGCCAGTTATTTTCACTTCAACGTTACCCTCACATACGGTGCTTGCATATGCGAAAGGAATCCTGATCATTCGCTTGTCGATTCAAGGGCAGCACAGTTGTATTCGGTTCATCTATGAATTAAATTCCTTGAGGTGATGGACAGATTATTTAATTAAGTAAACCCACAACTGATAAAAATGATTTTTTGGGAAATTGTGACGCTTTAAAAAAGTACGGCTGAATCTTTGAAAGAAATTCAGATGAGAATGGAGTTTGGATATTAGGTATTTTTTCTATGGCAATTACACAAGAATGCTGCGTGCAATCCTGAACAAGTCCTGGCAGCAACACCCCACAAGACACCAACTGTACGGCCACCTGCCCCCTATCACGAAAACTATTCAATTTAGACGAACCAGACATGCAGGACAATGCTGGAGAAGCAGAGATGAACTCATAAGAGATGTACTCTTATGGATCCCCACACATGGCCGCGTAAAAGCAGGGCGACCAGCTCGAACGTACATTCAGCAGCTATGTGAGGATACAGGATGTTGTCCTGAAGACCTACCTAGGGCGATGAACGATAGGGAGGAGTGGCGAGAGAGGGTCAGGAATATCCGTGCTACCAGCGCGATATGATGATGATGATATTTCTTCTAACATAACAGAGGGTGAGGTGAATGCGTAGTTAACAGTGAGACTCATTATGTCATTAACATTTTTTAAAAATATGTTTCTAAATTATATACTAAAACGCAAAAAAGGGTACAAATTAACGTAATCGCAGGTAAAAGATAAACAACTTCATATATATGGATAGTATAAATTGCAAAGAGGGAAAAAACAACAAGAAACCATGATAGTAACAAATAGAATCTATAACCAAGAGGTAGCAATTGACTTTCTGTTTCGAATATGTGACATACTAATAATGAAAAAAGGAAAATCAGTAACAATGAAGCGTCTGGTTTAGTTTGGTTTGTTTATGTTGTATAGCAGTGACGAATAGAAGAATAGCCTTTAGTAACCGCAGCATTGGTTATAAAAATATAAATCTCTTTATTCTTCTTGGAGTCAAAGCTTCTATAGTGTTAGAGAGACAGACATACGGAGGGAGACGAATACAAACTACCATAGTGATCCATAACTTCTTCCCTTGACCGTACTACGCTGTGTTATCTTCAAGACTTCAGTCAGCACTTCCTCTGCTTTTCAGCCGCGTAGTACTCAACCGGATGCTCGCTGTGGGCTGCACTATAGGACGCTACCCTAGTGGGGCGCCATATATATATATATATATATATATATATATATATATATATATAGAGAGAGAGAGAGAGAGAGCTTGTAAACAAATAGTTTGGAGGTAACATTTTAAACAAGCCTGAGCTTGTTTTTTTACACACAGTTATATGGCTTCGAGTATTGCTATCTCACACTAATAATTTGATTTAACATTATTAATGTATTTGTACAGACTTGCATGTTGATAGATTCTTGTGTTTTGTAGTTTAATGTCATCTCAAACTTCCTAATGCCAAACCCATTCCTCTAGAAGAACAGTAGAGATACTATTTAACCCATACCTTGGAGGATAAGGGACTTCATACCTTTCCCAAGAGTATTTGACCGAAAGTGAATGTAATAGCGCAACTGGAGTTCCAACTCGCTTACTACAATTCTGCTGTCTAGCGCTTTAACCATTACATCACGAGGACATTCCCTCTTTGGTTATAGATTTATGATTCGTTAATGAATAGTTTTTTGTGCAATTTTAATGAATTAGAAATAATTTGTTAGTGCTCTAATAAATATTGCAAATGATTAAATAGCTAAATGGTTTCAAGTATTCCTATATAACACTAATAATTCTATCAAATATTTACCATTTGTTTTTGCATAATGAAGAAATTTCAAATATTTCTATTAAATACTAATAGTTCTATTCGACAATTTATCTATTTGGACATGGTTGAGTGGTTCCAAGTATGGCTAGGAGATACCTATTATTCAGTCTTTGCATACAGTTGAACAGTTACAATATTTCATAACAAGAAAAATTCTGTTTTGAATTAATCAATTGTTTGCACGCTTAAAGTACTTCTATCTACCACGAATCGATTTATCTGCACACAGTTAAATAGTTTCAATTATCGCTTAGTAAAACAACCAATTCAATTTAACATCATTTTTTTAACACAGTAAAAAAAAGTCAAACAAGTCTATTTGAGCTGTACATCGAATGGGCCTGTTATTAATGGCAATAAAGGGATAATCCACATCCGTCAATGTCCCATGACTGAATCCTCTCCATCGGATTATTTAGTGTTATATCAGGACACTCGTTGGGGATGTGGGGGTGTCCTCGTGGTGTAATGGTTAAAGCAATGGACAGCGGAATCGTAGTAAGCGAGATAGAACTCCAGTCGCGCTATTACGTTCACTTTCGGGCAAATACCCTTGGGAAAGGTATGAACCCCCTTATCCTCCCAGCTATGGGTTAAATAGTACCACTACTGTTCTTCTAGGAGAATGGCTTAGGCATTAAATGACCTACAAAGGTTGATATGTCATTAATCAAAGAAACCAAACCAAACCAAACCTCGTTGGGGATGTTACTCATCTGCAGATATGCAATCTGCATATTCTACAGCCCCAGCTGATTTAGCTGCATTGACAAAAGAATTAAACATTGATTGATATGAAAAATTCTAAAGCAAGATTTATTTGCGTAAAGATAAAAATGCTGGGAAAATCACAGTATACAAAAAACAACTAGAACGTTCTATCAGATTTTGTTTTATTGTGTAATGACATAGCAGCCTGTTTGGGTTATTTAGTGCCAAAGACCTTCTCGAAGAATAACAGCGGTGTTATTTTTTAACCAATAGCTGGAGAGACAAGGGGGGTTCCTATCTATTTGGAGAGTATTAGACCGAAAGTGAACGTAATAGCACGACTGGAGTTTGAACCTGATTACTTCAAGGTCACTGTCCAGTATTTTAACCATTACCCATGTTGTAACCAAAATTCATTAAATAACCTTCTATGAATGAACTTTAATATATTTTTAGGTAAATCTAAAACCAAACTGGTTTCACATGTCTTCACTATCCAACAGCAAATTCAATTATTAGAATAATTAATAATTCGCGTTAGGAAGGTTGCAGATTAAATTCAGAACGATATTTTTTCGAATCAATATCCAGTATCGAGGTTAGAGATTCCACTTCAAACAGTTCAGAGTCTTGTGGAAACGATCAAAACGGATTCCTTAAAAGTGTTATTATTTTATTCTGCAGCCACAGCAGATTGGGGTTAATGAAAATTAAGAAAAAGATATTAAACAATAGATATGAAATGTTTCCTACGAGATACAGTAGTAACTAACCATACCAATCGCTGCATTTATTTAGAATGAAGGCTAAAAGTAATTAGCATCTATTCTTTGTGAAATGAGTTGTAAAGGCAATGTAACAAGACTATCACTTAACCGCCAACAAATGAGCAGTTACCTTAAATCTGAGCTTGCCTTGCGGACAGGTCAGAGAACACGCAGCTAGTATGCCCTGCAGAGTGTTAAGAGCCACTCCACACTACAAAATTTATTGTCCCGGGTATGACTGTATCTAAAACTGAGGCTCCAGTTTTAGATATCTGGAGAGTATGAAAACACCTTTTTTGTCATTACTTCCGGGTCAACTCTGGCTAGAAGTGGTTGCATCTGTAAGGATTCCATCTATGATTTCCATAGATCTGTTTTAAATTGATTCGTATTCCATAAGACTAGGTGCAAAATAGATAAATAAATCTTTAGAAGAAATTGCACAAAAATGCATACACAAATGTATAATGACCTCAATTCTTTCACATCTAGGCATGAAATAGTCCATGATAGGTTGACATTCCGTTAAAATCAATCAATCAGATTTGTGAAACACAAGAATTCTTAAATAAATCAACAAAACAATTTTATGTAATTATTTCTTAATCAACTAGCATGTTACAATCATGTACATATCATATTTACCGACCCCTCCGCTTGAGCAGGATATGACACAAGGTCAACTTTTAAGCAGCGTTTAAGAGGTTTGAATTTAGAGTTTTCTTTCTCCTAGACTCGTTGCCCCATCAAGGCTGAAGAACCTAGTCTCCCCTACTATTTACCCATAGCTGGATGGAGAATAATTGGATTCATACCTTTCCCGAGGATATTAGTGCTATGTGAAATGCAAACAGTCTCGTCCAGGATTTGAACTCGTGCCGCTGTGTCCATTTCCTAAGGCGATAACTTTTACACCACGGGCACCTCCTCCTTTTTTCCAACCCCTATGCTTGGGCAGGATATGACACAAAGTCAATTTTTAAGCGGAGTTTATCAGGTTTGAATTCAGAGATTTCGTTCTCCTAGACTAGTTGCCTAACTAAGGCTGAAGAAATCAGTCTGTCCTACTATTTACCCATGACTGGAGGGAGAATAATTGGATTGGTACCTTTCCCAAGGTATAGATTGACATTACTTTCCTGGATCAGGAAGTGGAATCTGTGCATCCCGCCTAAGATAACAGTGTTGCTTCATTGAACTATTTCCTTGGATCAGAATATAATCTAAATATTTACTGATTGGTCTTAACGGCATGTCAATCCGTCTAGTGGTTTTTATGCCTAAATGTTAGGGAATCATGTACATTGTGAGTTCACAATTACATTATTTGTGGAGTTTATTTTTAAGAGTTGTTTTTGCTCACAGTCCAATCTAATACGAATAATTTATAAAGAGATCAATTTGACATTAAATGGGCCTGAACAGTCACAACGACAATGGATCAGAATGGACCTGGAAGTAATTTCAGTGAAAGGGTACATATCACTTCCCAGAACTCTGGAATTGTAGTCTCACCACCAGGTGCAGGTTAGCGTCTTAACCAGGACAACTTTTTAAGAAATATAAACGCGCGATTGAGGACAGAGTCAATGTATTCAAATTCCCCTCGATAGAACAGTATATAATTTGTATTCATGGACATGCTATAGTTATAAAAACAAACTAAGATAAATATACGAATAAAAAGTTATCATTTCAAAAAATATAATTTCTTATAAAGCAAATAGCTTTTTAAAATTAAACTTTTGAAATTGCCTATTTATTTTTCGTTCACCTTGTTTGTATATGTGTATGTACACGAATGGGCAGAACAAGGTCTATTTTCACAAGTTATAACAGGAAACCTTTTTTTTGTTTTTTGGGCTGGATGCCCTGTGAACATTGCCTTGTGCCAATGTTGGCCGACACTCAGCAAATGTCTATCCACTAGTTTGGCTCGAATGCAATGAAGATTTATATCTTGCTGCATATGCAAAAGAAATCTGAAGCAAAAAGCAGTTTGTGCACGTCTCTTCGTAACTAAAATGAGATTGTTTATCGAAATATTCTCGTTCCCATAGAAAATACATCATCTCTCCAATTGGAAGCTGTCAAATCTTATCAAGCCAGTCCGAAAAACAACTGGAGAGAAAAAATCAAAACATATTTTTCTTGGTTTGGCTTGTCGTTGTAGTGGCAGTGAGGAGGGAGATTAACATAGAATGGTCCGTTGGGAATTCTTTTCGTTTTTAATAGTGAAAAAAAAATCAAATATTTGCTTTTTGAGATTGAGAAAATTGACCTGAGGCTTGGACACAGTTTTTATTCTATTCAAAAAAAAAAAAAAAAAAAAGGAAGAAAACAACAACAGACGCAAAAAAACAAGATATCGATAAATTTGTAGAAGAACAAATTCATTTACAAATAATTACGTGGCTTATTAAGCGAATGCCATACGAGAGATTTATCGGAAAATTTAGCTTCTTTATATTCTTAGAATGTACGGGGTCTAATACAGTGTAGCAGTTAATGATGACTCATTGTTAGAAATAATATTAATAATAATAATAATAATAATAGAAAGAAGAAGAAGAAGAAGAAGAAGAAGAAGAAGAAGAAGAAGAAGAAGAAGAAGAAGAAGAAGAAGAAGAAGACAAAAATTATCAGAGGACTCTTGGACACTTGAGAAGAATTGCTATTCGTCATTCTCAACTAAAAGACGACTAATTACAACTGGTGTAGAAAAAACTTTCAAGGCAGGAAAAAAGTTCTACAACAAAAACAACAACTACTACTACTACTACTACTAATAATAATAATAATAATAATAATAATAATAAGAAGAAGAAGAAGAAGAAGAAGAAGAAGAAGAAGTGATTGTGGCAATGTAGCGAAAAAGGAGTATAAAACTTGAAGACTTTGTGAGGGAGGGGATCCACAAAGAATTGTTCCAGAAATTAAAATTTGACCATGCTAGCTAATGGTATATGCACAAAACAGAATCCTTTCTAGAAAGGGAGAACCATATAATTTTCTTGGATATACTGATGCAAACATATCACCTGATTCCGGCCAGAAGGCTTTATCTGGATAATTATCAAAAAAAAAAAACAAAAAAAAGAAAAGAAAAAAAAACAAACAGTACAAGCCGTCGAGTAAACGTTACCGTCCCGTTGGACCATAGAGTGTAAATGAAAAAATGAAGATAGAGACAAGTGTCTTTGGACCAGTCGAGATTGCTGACTCCAGTAAAATACAGCAAGCTAACGCTTGAGTGAAAAACTCACAGGTACTGGAATAATAATAATAATAATAATAATAATAAAGGCTCGAACCTGAATGACCAAACGGTTCCTTTTGTGTGTGATCTACGAAGAAATATGGGTCAGTCGAATCTGTCTTTTATTTAAAAACATTGATGTTTCGTTTCGCGTAAAATCTTTTGGTTAACAGTTGTATTTAAATGAACACTTGTTAATTCCCAAAATTATTTTCAGCTAAACTATTTCAAAATCACGTAATAGATTTGTTTAAATTGATAGCTTCAGTTTCTATGTCTTACGTGTTACTAGGATTAAGGAGTGGTTGGGTGAGAATCTATGTAGAGCTGAGGGAACTAAAAGTAAAATAAAAATAAAAATAAAATTAAAATATTAGAAAAAAAAAACTTTCCCGCAAAAAATGAAAGTACTTCAGAAGCAAAGATTCTAGAATGCCATGTGATGTCCATATTTTATAAATATATATTAAAAAAAAACAAACTTTAAATCTATATGAAGTCTTGATCCAGAATAACCAAATGAATCTCTTGCCGTCTGATTTTCGAAGAAATATGCGTCAGTCGTATCTGTCTTATTTAAAAACATTGATTTTTCGTTTTTCGTAAGATCATTTGGTTAACAGTTGTATTTCAATGAAGATTTGTTAATTCCCCAAAATATTTTCTGTTTAACTATTTCAAAATCACGAAATAAATTAGTTTAAATGTAACGCCTCGATTTCTCTATAGGTCGTTTATGAAGACTCTATATCTAACGAAATATTTACCTGGTGTTGCCTGAAAATATTAAGAAAAGTTACCGTCCTCCATATAACGGGGAAAACATCAGGAGCGTAGTATTTATTAGAATATGACCAACTTTAACGGAAATAATTTCAACATAGGGCAATAAATATAAACCATAAGATTAATACAGGAACACCTGAAGTTAGTTCAGGTACTCGGTTAAGAAATAAACTATAAATATTTGTCAATGTACTTTAACTAAATTAAAACTTGTTTTTTTTTTTTGTTTTTGTGACCTGCTGTTCATGAAGAGCCACTGTGACAATTTTCGGTCGCATCTGTGTCAGATGCACTTATAATAAACAAGCCTGGGTCTGGTATAGCCACAATATTCCACTCATGATAAAAATTTCAAATCTGAATATAAGACAATGTAGGACCAAGACAACAGGCTTGGGTGTCATGATCGGCAGGTGCTCTCCTGATAGCCAATATGGGAGATCCGATCGTCATCCTGCGAATGTAGATTTTTTTTTTCAGGTACACGAATAACGATTTAAGTAAACACATCAACCAGAGACCTAAACGCAAAGTAAGGACTAGGGGAAGACAACCAACTTGCACTACACTGCTATTTTCGGAGCAACCCTACACAAAGAGGATGTAGGAAAAGAATGATAGAGATCTGGCAAGAATGTTCTAATTTTCAGACAACTAGTCAAAGACTTGCTGATCAAGTCAGGACAATTATAGAGAAAAGTTGGTTTTCTGAGCTTGAAATAAAAGAAATACACGAGAAAAATAATCAGCAAGGTAATTATACAGTACCGGACACATCATATGTTGATAAACAAAAACAGTTCAACCGAAATGAATCACCAGCTTAGGAAAATGGAAACTCCACACAACCAAACAACACACAAACAAACAATACACAAACAAAAATTATCAGAAAAAAAGTTAAATCTTAAAAATTTAGAGAGCATTATCAACGGTGGAAAAAATACCTTACCATCATTAAGAAACATAAAATGGACAACAGTTAAGACAGAAACGAGTAAAATAGATCAAGCACTAACATATATATCAACGAATAATATAGCCGAATTAAATGAACTAATCTATGCAAGAGCTAAATTAGTTTGCGAGAAAACTGGGATCCTCTCAAAAAGCACGAAGAAAAATCAAAACCAGGAAGGGAATTTCGATAGAAACTCAGATAAAAAATCAACGAAAACAGGCAAAAATAATAAAACTAAGGAAAAACGTTGGAATATGTAAAAACAACAAGGAAAAGGCAGCACAAGAAAAATAATAATACAACTTGAGGAAATAAACCAGAAAGTACTGGCGAAAAGAATATTAAAGATATATCGACAAAGAGTAAAACAATACAGACAAAACGGGACATTCCATTACAACGAAAGAAAATTCTATCAACAACTTGGAGGAGATGACAGAAAATCATACCAACAACCGGATGCAAAAGAAACACAACGATTTTGGACTAAAATATGGCAACCAAAAGCAGAAAAAAAAGGCTGAATGGATTAACTATATGACCAGAGAATTAGGACTTGAAAATGTCCGAAAGCGGAAATATACATCGATTCACTTAAAACCACACTAAGGAAATATTCAACTGGAAAACGCCAGGCCATGATGGAAAACATGATATTTGGTTAAAAATAATTCACCGCCATTCACGACAGACTACTACTAGAAAGATTATACGTGCTCGAATGGATGATCAAAGAAAGGACCACATTGAACCAAAAAGAACCCAACAAAGAAACCGCCACAAACATTTATTGACTCATAACTTGCCTACCGATGATGTGGAAAATATTAACAGCATAAATAAAGGAAGAGATTTAATACCCGCTAACAAGCCACGGATTGTTCCCAGAGGAAAAGAAAGGATGCTACAAATGATCCAGAGGCACAATAGAGTTACTTGACATAGATCAGCACACCCTAAATGAGAGCAAGACCAGACAAAAAAATCTTGCTCTGGCCTGGACTGATTACAAAAATGCATTTGATATAGTTCCGGAAAACTGAATAATAAACTGCCACAAAATGTACAAAATATCACATAGTCATAAGCTTTAGCGAGAAAACCATGAAAACATGGAAAGTGGAATTGACAGCAGGAGATAGAAGCTTACCTTAAACAGAGATCCATAGAGGTATTTCTCTTAAAGATACACAATCACCGTTACTATTCATAATTGCCTTCATGTCACTTAAACACGTACTCAGAAAATGCACTGCCGGATACAAACTTAGTGGATCGCTGAAAAATATCAATCGCCTAATGTATATGGATGATATCAAACTATTTGCAAAAAATGAAAAAGAATTGGAAAATCTTATACTAGAAGTTAGAATATACAGTCAGGACATAGGAATGGAATCTGGCATATATGTACCATGCTTGTACTGAAAAATGGCAAACGGCAGCTAACGAACGGAATGGAACTACCAAATGAAGAAAAGATTATAACGCTTGGAGAAAAGGAAACTTGGGGACCTTTGAGGCTTACACCATCAAACAAGTGGAAATGAACAAAAAAATTCAAAAAGAATATCTCTGGAGAACTAGAAAACTGCTCTAGACAAGACTATCTAGCAGAAACCTTATCAAAGGAAAAAAATACCTGGGCTTTAGCCTTTGGATATTCGGAACCCTTTCTGAAGTGCACAAGACATGAATTTAAGCAAATGGACCAAAGAACAAGAAAGCTAATGAACATGCATAAAGCATTACATTTCAGAGACGACGTTGAAATACTAAATACTAAAAGAAGACTTGCCAGCATTAAAGAGAGCGTTGACGCATTGATACAACGGTTCGAAGACAACATAGAAAAACACGAACGTGGACTGATTACAGCCATCAAAAACGATACCTAAAACATGATAGACGATAGAATGACAATATCTAGGAAACAAAAATGGGGAAAAAACTATATGGCCACTTGAAACGACTAATTAACCCTATATCACACGAGAAATCTGGACCTGGCTTAGAAAAAGAAAACCTTAAGAGAGAAAAGGAATCTCTCCTTATAGCAGCACAGGACAACGCCATAAGAACCAATCATATCAAAGCGAGAATAGACAAGACTCAACAAAATAGCAAATGTAGACTATGCAGTGACAGAGACAAAACGAACAATCGCATAATAAACGAATGTAGCAAATTAGCACAGAAGGAGTATAAGACTAGATACGACTGTGTGGGCAAGGTGGTCCACTGGGCAATGCAAAAGACATTTAAATTTCACCATATAAACAAATGGTATATGTAACACCCCTCAGCTATCCTAGAAAATAACGCACATAATCTCCTATGGGACGTTGACATACAAACGGATCACCTAATCTCGGCCAGAGGACCAGACCGTATAGTAATCAACAAAAGAAAAAGAGAACTTGCAAAATTGTCGACTTTCCTGTATCGGCTAAGCACAGAATAAAACTGAAAGAAAGTGAAAAGAAGGATAAGTACCTCGATTTTGTTAGGGAATTGAATAGAACTATGGATCATGACGGTGATGATTATACTAAACTTGATTGGTGTATGTGGTGCAGTAAATAAAGGACTATTAAAGGGACTGGGGGACTTGGAATTTGGAGGACGAGTGGGGATCATCTAAACTTCAGCAGTTTTGAGAACGGCCAGAATACTGAAAAGAATCTTGGAGACTTCAGGAGACTTGCTATCAATCAACACCCAGTGAAAGGCTATCAGCTAACGCGTTAGTAGAGACCATCGAAACTACATTACTGAGAACGGCCAGAATGTTGATTAGAGTCCTGGAGACTTGATGTGAAAATCTCAAATGAGTAATTGATAATAATAATAATAATAATAATCCCTGCAGAAAGACCAGACCAAGTGATAATTGTAAAAAAAAGAACCTGCACAATAGTGGACTTTGTCCTCCAAGCTGACCACTGAGTAAAAATTAAAGAAAACGAAATGAGGTACAAGTATTTAGTCGTTGCCAGAGAGCAAAACAAAAAGAAAAAAAAACAAAAAAAAAACAAAGAAAAAGACAAAAATGAACACGCAACATGAAGATGTCGGTTTTACTGATTATAATTGATACTCTTGGAATGATCCTCGGTGTGGTAAATAGGATGATGAGCTGAGACTATAAAAACTTCAGAATAATTAACACCAGCCAGAATACTGAGAAGAGTCCTGGAAACTTAAGGAGGTTTGTTCTCACCCAATCTCCAGTAAAAAAAAAATCAGCTAATGGAAGTATGGAAAACTCTCAAAAGAGTGTAATAATAATTATAACCTTGCTGTCAAGCTGTCTCCATTGAAAGACCACCTGTTAGAGCCGGAGGTTAAAAAAAATTTAAAGAGAAAATTCTTGGAAATTAGAATAAACAACGAAGACACCATAATTTAAAAAATGTCTTTAAAAAACGCAAGTCTCCTGAACAAAAGTGACTTAAATATCGAATAACTTAACCACTCATAGAAAGCTGAATATCATGATACACTACCATCAATCTGTCAATTTGAATTTCAGTATCTTATATGAATTATTTGCTTTAAGGTATTGTAATAGTCCTCTTGCACAGGCGAAAGCAAAAAAAAAAGCAAAAAAAAAAAGAAGAAATGTGCCACACACATGCACGCACACACACTCAAAGACATACACACACACACGTACACACATACACACACTCTCTCTATCTCTCTTTATCTCTCTCATACAGGCATATATATATATATATATATACTTTGAAGTGTGTATATTTAGGCAGCATGTTATTATTCAAGCAAATTTTATAAAAGACGATGTAAATCTGTTTATTCATTTTTAATCGTAATTTTTCAAGTCTTCTTGTTTTTCTTGTGTCGGGATCCAGGAGGTAAAGGATTGTTCTATATCTGCTACGCAAGCGCTTTTGACCATACCTCAAGAAGACTCGAAAAATTGCAATTAAAAATAATAAACAGTGTTCCATCGTCATAAATAAAACTTGCTTGAATATATATATATATATATATATATATATATATATATATATATATATATATGAAAAGTGTAAAGTAGTTTTATTGCAATTACTCAGAGATTGGATATGCAGGTATGGAATTTCCAAAATATGCTTGCGCAGTAAATATGATAGAATGCAGTGACAGTCTATAAATATCAACAGTTATTAAAATGTCGTCCAGTAACAGCGACCCAAGACCCAGCTAGGAAATAGGAATACAGCTTCCCTATGGAGCCTGCCCCATCTGTGCTCGTTAATAAATCAGGTTTGAATGGACTGGTAAGAAGAGATAAGTAAAGTTGATGATTGCAGTCAAGGGTGACCCGAAGGCTCCCTTTTCAATAGCTACTACACCGAGGTGTAGAAAAGGGTGCTTCACCTGGATTGCTCCACTTTACCCTTGAAACGTACCTCATAATGATGAGTGTTAAGCAAGGAGGTATCAAGTGCCATTTTTTAAATCTTTGGTATGACTCGACCTGGGATTGAACGTCGGTCTCCCGGGCTATTGGCGAACACACTACCCTCTAAGTACGATGACCATAACTAGTAGAAAATAAAGGATTATTTAATCTTTATGCTTTCATACTTTTAAAGCGATAATTTGATTCAATCGTATTTTCGGGAAAGTTGCAAGAGATATCAAATTGTTTTTATCTGTTCTATTCTAAATATTAAACAGGTTCAGTATCTGATTATATCAATAATATTGTTAACAAAATGTCTTGGGCGATAAAATCTTCAGCCCTTGGTCGATATTTTTTAAGGAAATGAAGGTTATAGTTTTTATTTCTGATGAGTAATGAAAAATTGATCACACGAAACGCTAATTGAACAGCATTATCTGTACGAACACTTTCTGCTCTGTTAACGGCTCGTCTAATGGGTGTCTACAAGACGCTGTAGCAAAAAGATATCGAAACCATTAAGTGCAACAATATGTATTTATCCAACCACATGCACTACGCACAGGATTTGGCACAAGGTATATTTTTAAAGGGGAGTAAAGATGTTTGAATTCAGAGTTTACCTTCTCCATTACTGGTTGTCTTACCTTGGTTAAAGAACTCAACCTGTCCAACTGTTTAACTAATGCTAGAAGAGGAGAAAAAGAGATGGGTTTAAGGTTTTTCAAGGAAATTTGCACGAACTGCTTCGTACAGGATTTGAACACAAATTTTCGATTGCATTTCCTACGCCGATGACTGATAAGCTAATAGTACCCTTTTTCTGGGTACATTTTTCTGATTAAGTGGGATCAAAATCCTAAGCTTCAATGAATTTATTTTGAAATCGTTTTTGGGTAAATATCAAATTAAATAGATTTTCAATCATTCTCACAATCCCATTGCAAAATCAATTAGCAAAAAAGTTAATAACTCTCATGGTGATTTTTGCATATTAAATCAGAACGTTATTTTTTAAATCAATATCCAACCGACTGGCATCACGAATCGTGTTATTGAAAAATGCATTATACTCAGTGACTGCTGGGAAGATAATTAAGGCTACTTGTCATCGGAGAAGTCAACACACTACCAAATAACAATAGACAGTATCAGTTATATGAATTCGAGACACTGAAAATCCCTTGAGTCCAGCATTTTTAAAAGTGTGAACTCGAATAAAGATTCCTGCTCAAGACAAGACTGTCTAGCAGAAACCTTATCGAAAGAATAAATACCATTCATACGACCTTGCGCCACGCCTGAGCAAAGCCATGCTGACAATGCTGAGTTCTCCAGTTCTTCTTCACAATTTGTTTTCTATCTTTTATTACGGGAAAGTCTTTTAGACTGCATTCAATGTCCAATACGTTCAGGTGTAAGTCTTTTCTGCTCGTCCAACATTGGTGTGTGTATGTGCAGGTGTCCATGAAGGCACTTTGTTTCTATATTCTTCCTTTTGTCTCCAACAGTGCCCCGTACGTTTTGCTCGTCTTACTTTGCTGGTTGGTTGGTAGCAATACAACTGTTGTTTCATGAGGAGATACGTTCAGGACTTTTTTTCAAATTAGCGCGTATCATTCTTGTGCTGTTTCCGTCTAGCTTTGTCTTCAAGTGTTTCGTTTGCGTCCTTATCGTGCATCCATTCACTAACATTGGTGCATCCACAACTTGGAAATAGCTGATATTTGAAATAGCTGATATCATAAAAACGTGTACAAAATGCTTAACCAACAATAGGAAAAATGTAAATTTGAAAGTAAAACGCACGCAGTTCCCTAGATCTTGTCACGAAATAACACAAAACGGTTTAAAATGTCGTTAAAATCAATCAATCTATCAATCAAAATCCGCATCTGACGTTCTGGGCAAAAACAAGAAAATAGAAGGCATTACTTTCGGTCTGTTCTTTTACGGGTGCGACCAATATGCTTGCGCTAATGTATCGCAATAGCAACTGAGCATTTGCTCCATTCAATATTCTTTTTCTGCTCTTTAAGATTTTTTTTCAAATTTCCGTCAAAATAAATTTGGAACGATTACTTCTGAGCATTCTCCGGATATATATATATATATATATATATATATATATATATATATATATATATATATATTGGTAGAAAGACACAGTAGACGGTCATTTGGCTATTATAAATTTATTTCAGAGAATCAACCTTTTGATAAACTAACTTCTTCAGATAGCCATCACATGATGACCATTATGTGAAGACTGTCTAAAGAGGAATGTTTCTCATATGGAATGACTCACAGAAATATAATAGCCAAATAACGGTCCGTTGAGTTTTTCTTCCAATTATATGAATTTGCTCAGTATGAAATTTATAAATCAATTTTTTAATTATCATCCATTGAGAATTCCTGGATGTTTATAAGAATCCTCTTATATATTCCCAAAGTGAATCATTCCCAGCTCATCTTCGTCGTATCTATCTATCTATCTATCTATCTTATATATGTGTGTGTGTGTGTAAGTTTACCGAACCCCATTGGCAAAGGCAGGATGTTACACCAATCAACCTTTAAGCAGATTCATAGCTGTTTTTAATACAGACATTTCGCTCTTGGCTGGTTTCTTAACCAAGAGCCAAATTGCCCAGCCAGTCAGTAGATTTAATCATAACTGGGAAAGAAGAAATAGATTTCCTTTCCCAAGTTTATTACAGTGAAGTAAAAAACAAACAGACTTTTTCTTCAGGATTTGAATTCCGGGATCTGATCCCATTTCCTACGACGATAATCATTTCACAAACCGTGTGTTTAACTGAAAAAAAAAAAAAAAGTATATATATATATCAGTGGCGACTCTAGCCTATTTTTGCTACTCGTGCCCCCCTCGCCCTATGTCAGCTTCAGTTCCCAACCTGTGGTCCGTGGACCCAAAGTAAGTCATCATAGTTGCGATTGCGTGATTCTCCATTGTATAGCACAGTTTGACAAACGTACCTTGCATGTGTTTTTTTTAAACAATCAAGATACTATATAATTTGTAGTCTTGTTAATACAGTAGATAAGATAATTATTTTCCTTTCAAAAGTATAGAAGAAAAATGAAGATGTTCATTACTATGATGAGAAAAATATGTTTATTAGAATAAAGAAATTGATGACAATATACACAGACACAGCTAGTAGTTTCAATTTCGCTTAAAATAAAGATTATTTGTTGAAAATGTATTCAAATAAACAAATTTTAGTTACAGAATGTAATATATGCAACATTCATTAAAGAAATAGAGATCTGTTAGTGAAAAAACGAATTAAAACACGCCGTTTAACCAACATTTACCATAGCGATGATGATGACGTCGGCGACGGCTATAAACTGCTATCCCATCTCTCTCTCTCTCTCTCTCTCAGTCCCTCTCCCTCTTCCCAAGACAGCTGTCAGCAGTCACATTGTGCTAATTTTTTTGAGCACGGTATTCTGGCTTGCTTTTTCAATTGGCTACAGCCAAAAGCGAGATTTCGCTAACATTACTGTTATTATAAGGGTCTAGTGTCTGGCACGAATTACGCGTGTTCAACATTATAGCCGATTTTATGGGATGTTCAATGGATCTGACGGTGGCCGGACAAAGACCATCAGTTCAAAACAGCATCGTTGTATTATCCCCAGATATATTTATGAACTTTTGGCTACTTAGTTATCGAAACTTGAATAGATACGTAATTTAATTGAGATCGGACTAAGTATGTTTGCTTGAAATTAATGGATGATTTTTAATCCATTTTGAATAACATTGACCGAGTTATTGGTCGTGCCGGGCACGAGTAGCACTAGACCAATCTCCGCCCCTGATATATATATATATATATATATATATATATATATATATATATATATATATATATATAAGACAAAGACAGATCTTCCAAGAACAGTAACAAAGCACATAGTAAATCATTCGCTAAGTGGTTAGCAACAAACTCCAGCAACGCTAAAATTTGTGATAAGGCAAATATAGGTGGTGGTGTCAGTGTTGTAATTGTGGAGGTGCCCGTGATGTAATGGTTATTGTCATAAGAAATGGACTCGGCAACTCGAGTTCAAATCCTGGACCAGGCTAATTGCATTTCACGTAGCACTAATACGCTTGGGAAAGGTATGAATGCAATTATTCTCCCTCCAGCTATGGGTAAATAGTAAGGCAGGCTAGTTTCTTCAGCCTTGGTGAGGTAACTAGTCTAGTAGAAGGAAAACTTTGAATTCAAATCTGTTAAACTCCGCTTAAAAATGGACCTTGTGTCATATCCTGCCTGAGCGGAGGGGTTGGTAAATATGCATAAGGCAAAGATAGAATACGAAGTAGTCCTTAGAAATAGTGAACACAATGCTAAATTGAATTACATTTTTTGTGATAGCTAAAGCTAAGGAAATCGCTGAAGGAATAGAAATACAAAATCGTGTAACCCATCTTACTGCAAAAGTTTAAAGTCAAATGGGGTTAGAATATTTTCCCAGTTAATCGAAAAGCATTTTGCTAAATTTGCAAAAGCAATCCAAATAAAAGGTGATCTTGCATAAATTGCCAGAATAAAATAAGTAAACTTTGCACGATAATCTTAATAGAAAAAGATTATTTGTAGATGTAACTGTAGAGATATAGAAAGTAGTTATTTGAATAGGCTTGGCTTCTTTGTTTCAATGGCATATCAACGATCGTGGAGTGTTTATTGCTGAAGTCATTTTTAGAGAAAACAGTGATGATCCTAGCTAACCTATAGCTGGGGAGATGAGAGGACACATACCTTTTCCAAGTGTCTTAGTCAGATAGAGCGATTGGAGTTCGAACTCGCTTACTATGCCACACTCTCTGCCGAGGCCAGAGAATATGCCAACAGCACCTCTACCCATGGTTAAGACCCCCACCCAAAAAACGAATGTCCTGGATATGATATTAAACAGAATCTGATGGTGAGGCTCCATTACTAGACCTTCGAGCAATGTGAGATAACCTTTCATTGCCATTAATCCAAGGTCTAACACACCTGGATGTATGAGTTAAACAGTATTAGTCAATCATTTATTATTATTATTATTATTAGAGCTTTTCACATCAGCATCAGCCGATGGTCTTTCACTGGAGTCTGAGTGACAGGAAGTCTCCTCAAGTCTCCAGGACTCTTCTCAGTATTCTGGCCGTTCTCAATTATGCTGTCGTTTGGATGGTCTCCACCCGTCTGCCAACTTTCAAGTCCTCTAGTCCCTTTAGTAATCCTTTAGTTACTGTTCCAAACGCATCAATTGCAATTGGTATAATTGTCACCTGCATGTTCCATAGTTTTTTCAATGCCCTAGCAAGGTCGAGGAACTTATCCTTCTTTTCACATTCTTTCAGATTTATTCTGCGGTCAACCGGGACAGCAAAGTCGACAATTTTGCAAGTTCTCTTTTTTTTTTTTGTTGATTATTATTAAGTCTGGTCTTCTGGCCGAGATTAGGTGATCTGTGTGAATGTCAAAGTCCCATAGGAGTTTATGTGTGTTATTTTCTAGTACAGGTGCAGGGTTGTGCATATGCCATTTGTTCGTATAGTCAAATTTAAATTTCTGGCACATCTCCCAGTGGATCACTTTGCCGACCCAATCATGTCTTGTCAAATATTCCTTCTGTGCTAATTTGCTGCATTCGCTTATTATGTGATTATCTAACGAGTGGTACAGCCCACGTATTTATTCATTTTGTAAGGTTTCTGCTATTGACTTTTGTCTCGAGTAGCTTTCTAGTTCTCCTGAGATATTCTTTTTGAAGTTTTTCGTTTATTTCCACTATTTTGATGGTGTAAGGCTCCATGATACCCAAGTATTTGTTGGTTTTGTTTTCTGCGAGCGTTTTAATCTTATGTTGATTTAGTAGTTCCACTCCGTCAGTTAGTCGTCGTTTGCCACTTTTCATTACTAGCATTGTATTATTATTATTATAGTTTTTCACATCAGCGTTACTTGATGGTTTTTTCACTGGGGTTTGAGTGACAGCAAATCTCCTCAAGTCTCCAGGACTCTTCTCAGTATTCTGGCCGTTCTCAATAATGTAGTATATTGGATGGTCTTCATTCGTCCGCTAAATTTCAATTCCTCCAGTCCCTTTAATAACCCTTAAATTATTGTACCAAAAGCTCCAATCACAATTGGTATCATTGTCACTTTCATGTTCCATTTTTTTTTTCAATTCCCTAGAAAGGTCGAAGTACTTATACTTCTTTTCACATTCTTTCAGTTTTATTCTGTAGTCAGCCGGGACAGCAAAGTCGATAATTTTGCAAATTCTCTCACTTTTTTTTTTGTTGATTATTATTAGGTCTGGGCTTCTGGCCGAGATTAGGGGATCCGTCTTTATGTCAAAGTCCCATAGGAGTTTTTGTGTGTCATTTTCTAGTACAAGTGCTGGGTTGTGCATATACCATTTGTTCGTATAGTCAAATTTAAATTTCTGGCACATCTCCCAGTGGATCACTTTGCTCACCCAGCCGTGTCTAGTCTTATACTGCTTTTATTATTATTTACTCAGAGTTTTCACATCAGCATATGCTGATAGTATTTCACTGGAGATTGAGTGATAGCAAGTCTCCTCAAGTCTCCAGGACTCTTCTCAGTATTCTGGCAGTTTTCAACAATGCTGTTGTTTGGATGGTTTCCACTTGGTCGCCAACTTCCAAATCTTCCAGGCCCTTTAATAACCCTTTAGTTACCGTGCCAAAGGCACCAATCACAATTGGTATTATTGTCACCTTCATGTTCCATGTTTTTTTTTCAATTCTCTAGCAAGGTCGAGGTACTTATCTCTCTTTTCACATTCTTTTAGTTTTATTCTGTGGTCCGCCGGGACAGCAAAGTCGACAATTTAGCAGATTCTCTTTTTTGTTGTTGATTATAATAAGATCTGGTCTTCGGGCCGAGATTAGGTGATCCGTTCGTATATAAAAGTCCCACGGGAGTTTGTGTGTATGATTTTCTAGGACAGATTCTGGGTTGTGCATATACCATTTTTTGGCACGGTCAAATTATTACTATTATTATTATTCATTTGAAACTTTACAGCTCTGTGCGAATTATTTGAATTAGGAATACTGAATATATAGATTTAGTGACGTTTGATAGCAATAATTGATATCATTAAACTTGCTTGGTTGATTGGATTTGGTTTTATGGCATATTGGATGTTTTAGGTTATCTAATACGAAATATATCATTTGTAAAAACATACTTTGAAGAAAACTTTTATAAAGACAGAGATTAGTTGTTTTTACGCATTTATATAGTTTCAAGTATTTTTATCGAATACTAATAATTATTATTATTAATCTATTTTGCATTCAATCAAATGGTTTCAAGTATTCATAGGGAAAACAAAGAGTTTTATGATATATCAACCCTTATAACTTTTATAATGACTAAACCTGTTTATATATTCATACTAAATATATGATTTTAGTAAAATAATCGTTTCCATTTAACGTTTTCAAAGGAGCCAGAGCTGATTTGTTTGCATTCTGTTCAATGGTTTCAAGTCTTGTTATTCCATATTAACAATTCAATTAAGCATCAGTCATTTGTTTGCACACAGTTAAATGGTTCAATAGATTGATTTGATATGAATTATTTGTTTAAACATAATTAAGTGAATAAATATCTTTGAATCGTAAGTGAAATATGTTGGAGGTAATTACTATAGTGTGCAAACAAATTATTCAAGCTTATATAAAAAGTTAGAATAATTTGTTTTCGCCCAATTAAGTATTGCTAATCGTGTGAAGACAGTTTAATGGTTTCAAGAATCAGAATCTAACATCAATAATCTTATTTAATATTAATCATTTGTTTGTGCATAGAAAAGTGGTTAAAATATTGGTAATTTTATTCAACATTACTCATTCGTTTTCACGTGATTAAATGGTTGTGCTGCTGTTTAAAGAGATTCACTTTCTCTCACATGATTTCCCTTTTCTTAGCCATGTTCAAAACTTCTCAAGTGAGATTGGATTGTCACTTGAATATCTATACAATTGCTTCTCTTCTCATTTTTTTTTTCTAATTTTTTTGGTCTGTAAATCCTTGTGTTGTTGATGATGTTTCCTCAATTCTCCAGGACTCTCCTCACTGTTTTGTCCGTCCTCAGTAATCCTGTTGTTTGGATGGTCTCCACTCGTCCTATAAATTCCATGTCCTCCAGTCCCTTTATTCATATTTACCCAATCCCTCCGCTCGGCCAGTATATGACACAAGGTCAATTTTTAAGCTGTTTGAATTCAAAGTTTTCCTTCTCCTAGACTATTTGCCTCACCAAGGCTGAAGAACCCAGTCTGTCCTACTATTTGCCCATAGCTGTAGGGAGAGTAACTGGATTCATACCTTTCCCAAGGGTATTAGTGCTATGTGAAACGCAATCAGTATCGTCCAGGATTTGAACTCGTGTCGCCGTGTCCATTTCCTATGACGATAACCGTTACATTACGGCACCTCCAGTCCCTTTAATAGTTCTTTAGTTACTGTACTGAATGCACTAATCACGATTGGTATAATCGTCCCCCTTCATGTTTCATATTTTTTAAATTCCCTGGCAAGGTCTAGGTACTTATCCTTCATTCACTTTCTTTCAGTTGGATTCTATGGCCAGTCGGTACGTCAAAGTTTACAATTTTGCAAGTTCTCTTTTTATGTTGATAACTATAAGGTCTGGTCTTCTGGCCGATATTAGGTGATCCATTCGTATATCAACGTCCCATAGTAGATTTTGAGCGTGTCATTCTCCAGGACAGCTGCCGGGTTGTGCATACACCATTATTTATTCGTATGGCGAAATTCAAATGTCTTGCATATCGCCCAGTGGATTTCCTTGCCCACCCACTCGTGTCTAGTCTTATACTCCTTCGGTGCTAATTTGCTACATTCGCTTATTATGTGATTGATCGTTTCGTCTTAATCACCACATAATCTAAATTAGCTATTTTGTTCGGTCTTATCTATTCTCGCTTTGATTTTGTTGGTTCTCAGGGCGTTTTTTGTGCTGCTATTATGATAGATTCTATTTCTCTTTAAAAGTTTTTTTCTTTTCTTATCCACGTCAAGGTTTTCTCGTGTGAGATGTCATTTATTAGTCGTTTAAAGCGCTCTCAGAGTTGTTTTTCTTCCCTTTTTTTGTTTGGTTTTAAGGGCGTTGTTTGGTGCTGCTATTAGGATAGATTATGTTTCTCTTTTAAAGTTTCCTTTTCTTAGCCACGTCAAAGCTTCCTCATTAAAGATGTTTATGAGTCGTTTAAAGCGCCCACAGAGTTGTTTTACTTCCTATATTTGTTTTCAAGTTATTGTCATTCTTTTGGTCACTGTGTTATCTGTATTATTGTTGTTATTGTTGTTTTTTGAAGTTGTAATAGATGTCCTATCACATTACGTAACATTATTTTTTATTATATCTTCAGAGTAATAAACCTTAACCCTTTTATCATTCTGTATTTTCTCTAAGAAAAGGTGTTTTTCTCTCATATGTGTCCTCCTTTGTCAAATGAAAAGCTAAAAGACTAAACAATCATGGAAGGCAAGTCAGGAGAAACGTCAGATCTCATGTGATTATCGTTGCAACGCGTCAAACTTAGAGTAACGGGAAAAACATCGAGTGATTTCTATCTTAAAGAACTTTTTTAATTGAATTTTAAAAATATTCATATATATATTTATATATATATGTGTGTGTGTGTGTGTGTGTGTGTATGTGTGTGTGTGTGTGTTTGTGTGTTTAAGCAGGTCAATTGTTTTATCTCTTGTATTCGGTTAATATTATATATTCTAGATATCTTTAATGACTTAAAAGAGCGTTGAGATTCATTCAAAATCGCGTGCGCATGCGTCGTAATGCATTTAGTCATTTTTTTACATGGCTGCCATTGCACCCATCATAAAATGGAAGAGCAGACGAGAAATGAATAAATAAAGAAAGAAAGAAAGAAAGAAAGAAAGAAAGATAGAAAAAATGAATAGATAAAAAAACAAAAAACAAAAACACTCTTACTGAAACCGTCAAAAGCGGCACTTCTGGGTTATTACATTGCGTGTGAAGTCAGCTAGAAACAACAAGAAAAGTGAAAAAAAGAAAACAAAAAAAAAAAGAAACAAACAACAAGTAAAAGCGAGAAAAAACGAAAGGGGGAAACGGAGTGAATGGTTTGAAAAAAAATGGGTAAAATCGACCGAGATGAAGCTAATATTTCAGCCTTTGTTTTGTTCTTTCTTGTTTATTTTTCTGTTAAAAAACATTACCCAAAAATATCTGAAAATTTCACCTTGAAGAGCGATAGGCTTTACACAGTTGCAATAATCGACATATCTCTCTCTCTCTCTCTCTCTCTCTCTCTCACACACACACACACACACACACACACACATACACAGACACACATTTAATCTGCTCTTTCTTCTTATGAAAATATTGCATTATGTCGTGGCGGAATTTTTACAATAGTGTCTGGATAAAATCATGCCAAAATCGACGCCATTTAACCTCTTACATCTCATGTACATCTGAGGCCATGTTGACGATATTTAAAGTGCGTAAAAGAATTTTCTTATCAGTATCATTTTGTGTAATGTAACCTGTGCATTTTTTCCCTCTCAATCTATTATAAAACACACTTTTATTTTTAGTTTAAAATATCCATACCCCAACTCAAAAAATAAACACCATCAACATATGTGCGCAAAGATTAAAATGATTACGTAGCTACACTTAAACGTGTATGATTGAACTTGTGTGCACCGTGTCAATATATACCATTGGTATAATGCTTAGAGTGTTCACCAACGGCTCAGGAGGACTGGGTTCAATCCTAGATTGAGTCATACAAAAGACTCTAAATGGGGGTGTTCTAGTGGTGTAATGATTAAAGCGCTAGGCTGCGGAATCGTAGTAAGCTAGTTCGAACTCTAGTCACGCTATTTCGTTAACTTTCGGACAAATACCCTTGGGAAAGGTATAAACCCCTTTATCTTCCCAGCAATCGGTTAGATATTAACACTGCTGTTCTAGAAGGATGGATTTGGCATTAACTAAACTACAAAAGGTGATAAGCCATTAAACAACAAAATAAGACACTAAAACTAGAACTTGATGCGTCCTTTCTTAGCACTTAACATTATAAGGTACGCATCAAGTGTAAGTCGAGAACTCAGGGAAAGGCATAGCGACCTATCCTACAGTTTGGTGAAGTAGCTACTAAAAAGGAGACATAAAAAAAGGGAGACATTGAGAAATATATCAGAGCGGTGGTGGCAGGGGTTATTGGCTGTGACTGTGATTCATTTTTGGAACATCTGGGCCATACCTAAGTAGACAGGGTGGGGCTGTCTTGCCTTATGACTCCTCCCACTTCTTATTTGAAATTATCCATTTCCTTATACGCTTATCTTCATAGAAACCTCGTCATTCTGTTGAAGTCTTTTTTAAATAAAGACGAAATATTATTTTTGAATCCGTTTTCAGTTATTTAATTTATCTACTTTTCCATTAATTTTTTTATCTTGTCGGATTTACCAATTCTACCATTTCTCCATATTATCGGAACGGATAACCACACACACACACACACACACGCATATATATATATATATATATATATATATATATATATATAATGATACTATTATCTGATTTTAATTATATAGGTGTGCAGGTTGCTCAATGTTGTTAATAGTGTATGTAAATCTATGCGATCAATAAACGAAGCTCTTGGTCACATAGACGCATTCAGGATAAACTGACAGTCTCTATGTTCACTATATACAGTAATACAATATATATATATATATATATATATATATATATATATATATATATATATATATATATATATTTCAAGTTCTTTTTCAAGTTTGGCTTTATGGCATACCAGCCTTTGTAGGCTTTGTAACACAAAATACATTTTACTACAAATTCAGTTTCGCATGAGTACACAGCCTAATTGCTTAAAATAGTTCTATTTCAATCTATTTAGTTTAGTAAAACAATTCTAAATCAAACCATTCAGTTTAGTATGAGTATAGTTTTGGTCTACACCCAGTTAAATAGCAACAGTTCTATTTCAAACAATTCAGTTTAGCTTATGTATGCAATTTAGTTCTATTTGACCCATAGATCGGACCCTCTCAGATGTTACCACTCCGGGCGAGAGTGGACCTGGGTTAGATGGCAATGAAAGGGTACTTAACATTCCCTAAAGCTCCAGCATTACTGGAACCTCACCACGGGATTGTTTCGTGTCATATACAGGACACTTGTTGGTGGAGTCTTACTCGTCTGCAGAGAAGCAGTCGGTGTATTCTACAGCCCTAGCTCTAATATACTAGCTTAGCTGGCGACAATGATCTTAGCAGATTCAACTGCGGTCCTAAGATAACATCAAGAAGGTAGTTTCACAGGAAAGAGAATATAATATATTGCCTATTGATAAGATAAGATCAACAAATTACCAGGAAAAAACCACGAAGGATGTAAGTTCCGATAACCAGCCATGAACAGAAAAATACTTTAGACGAAGAGGATGTTCCTATTTCCGCATAGGACTTGAAAGACAACGTAAGGTCTGTAATTCTGGACCGAAGGCAGAGATCCGCTGGTCGCTCAATCAAAGGGGAGAGGTCCGCTGGTCTCTCAAGCGAAAGGAGAGAGCCGCTGGTCACTCAAACAGACTTGTCAGCACCCACTATGTATTGTCATGCCATCGCACTACTTCACAAAAAGGGTCCCCACTACAGAAGAAAGATATGTGCGAATTCACTCTTACTGTATTTTCACTAAACACAATCGTCGCCGTCGAAGAATAAAAATATAGATTATATGTTTATATATCTACGAGTTTTTCGTTGCTTGTCAATCGGTACAATATGCGACACAGCCAACTGGACAATATATATATTTTCTCTCTAAAATATACATGTATCTATATGCTTGGACTCGTAGATATATAAACATATAATTGATATGTTTTATGATTCCACAGCGACGATTGTGTGTAGTAACAATACAGTCAGAGAGAGTTCGCACATATCTTTCTTCTGTGGCAAGGACTCTTATAGTGAAGTTGTTCAACGGCCGGAGAACACATCGGGGAGCTGACAGGTCTGCTTGAGTGACTAGCGGTTGTCTCCCTTCGCTTGAGAGACCAGCGGACCTCTCCTTTTTGCCGGAGCGACCAGCGGATCCCCCTCCTTTGTTTGAACGACCACTAGATCTCTGCCTTCGGTCGAAAATTACAGATCTTATATTGTCCTTTCTAGTCCCATGTATAAGTATGAACAACCTCTTCTCTTCACGTATGTTTCTATTTATGGCTGGTTATCGAAACTTACATACGTTTGTTTTTTTCCCGGTAATTTGTCGATCTTATATGTCAACGGGAATATCTGTCACTCTATCCATAGGCAGTAAACTCTATTCTTTATTTTTTCCTCTTTGTTGTTGCTATCTTGCGACCGCATTGAATCTGTTAAGTTCATCGTCGCCAGCTAAGCTTTTATATTACACTCCCACACATGAAATAGACTAATATCTCATCTGACAAGAGTGAAGAGCTATCTAGGTAACAATGGTCACCTGTATTGGTTCGGGTGTAATTCCAATACCTAGATTATTAATTAATTGAAAAAGTTCCAATGTCAGGATTTCAACAGAATAACTTAGCTTGTCGCTACAGGTAACCATATTTAAAATGCTCGTTTGAACTCGAACAATCAAATGTGACGTTTTCATCTTGTTATAGAATTCAAATTAACATAACTGAATAACAGATAAATTTAAATTTCACAGGGATTCCTGTCCCCTTTTCATTGTCTTGACATGTCATCAGTATTGTTAAATCAAATCTTACATCTTTGAATTAACGTTGCGTATATTGGAACGTTTACATTGGCTGGAAAATTGGAAATACAACAGCAGATTACACGACGAGGCCGCATATTTATCTGGAATAGTCACAATGGGACAGAAAATGAATAGTATCTGGTGGTATTTTCAAATGCCGCACGGGAGAATGTGGTTTATAGTAATAAGGCTTTGGTTCCGAAACTATGGCTGACCTCGAAATCACCATTTGATATAGATACAGCTATTATTTATTGCACCAACACACACACACACACACACACACACACACACACACATATATATATATATATATATATATATATATATATATGTATACATGAAAGGTGGTTGTGCTGTAATGGCTGACATCGTTGGAAAGTGTCACGGTGACCCGGGTTTAAATTCAAAACGAAGCTGCTTGCATTTCCAATATCGTTAATAACCTAACTAAAGATATTAATCCAACTATTCTCCTAAAAGCTATAGGTAGGGCAGAAGGGGCTTTTTAAATTGAAATTAAGAAGCAAAAAGTGAATGCAAAAGAGAGAGAGAGAGAGAGAGAGAGAGAGAAAAGGGAAGATGGGAGGGAGAGAGAGAGAGAAAGAGAAAAATGTATATGTACACATCTTGTCTTACAAACAAGTAATGAAAAATTCTATTGTAACTTAAAAAAAATAAAAAAATGAAAACTTATGCAGAATATTTCTATCAGAATAGATAATCTTCCTCTAATTGTGTGAATAATTAGAAATTCTCAAATAAATAATTAGGAATTCTTTAAAAAATCGTTTATTAAAAACAACAGTATCAACGACAATAACAGGTTACAAGAATTTTTTAAAAAAAATGAATTATTTCTAAAAAATAATTGATGTTCGATTTTTTTCTAATGACCTATTTCTATTTTTTAAGCAATTTAAAAAGTTGTCAAAATTAACTAGGTTCATTAAGGAAAAATGCTGCTTCTATCATGTTTTATAGCAGACAACTAATTTTTTTTCTCGTAAGAAGGTGTTTTCTTGATGATACGTGTATATATATATCTTTCGATGTCTGTTTTTTAATCTCAGCTGTAGACGCAAACCTTGAAGATTTGTAGCAGTAATTTCCTGTCTGAACTATTTGATCCTGACCGTTGACCTGACGGTTTCTTCCGTCCAGCATCAGGTGACCCAAATTGGGGTTCATGCGCCAAGTAAAGGGATGGACTGTTATCGATAGGCCATCAATCATATTGAAGTGTGACCTATCCGATGAACTAAAACGGAAATTCTTCCAAGCAATATTTGTGTCAATACTACTGTAAAGATGCACCACGGAAACGTTTACAAAATGTATTAAGAAAAAACTAAACAGGAACTGTACAAGAATGCTATGGGCTATACTTAAAAACTCGTGGAAGCAACGCCCACCGAAACAACATATATACGTTCCCTTACCTCCCATCTTTGAAACCATCCAAATAAGACAAACAAGACATGCAAGACATTTCTAGAGAAGCAAGGACAATATCATGTGACGTTCTCCAACGGACCCCTTCATATGGATGTGCTAGTGTTGGCCGACTAACAAAAACTTACCACCAACGGCTCTGTGCGGACACAGGATGCAGTCTGGAAGACCTGCTGGGAGTGATAGGTGATAACAACCAATGAAGAGAAAAGGAGTAAGGGAAACCCATGCTAGCAGCGTGACTTAATGATCATTATATATATATATATATATATATATATATATATATATATATAATATGGATTGCTCTATTTATAAATAAAAAATGCTCTGAGTCAGTCATATATTAGATATATCAAAACTGAATATCTAATGCTTATATGAGGTAGGTAGAGATAGTCATCAAATGCCGTTTACTCGATACGTATGCAATAATCCCCTCCACACACACACACACACACACACACACACACACACACACACACACATATATATATATATTCTCCTTTTTCTCTCTGTTTTTCTTTTTCTTCTTCCTTTTGATTCGAAATTTTACTTATTAAACAAATGGAACACATAATGTCTATTTAATATTCCCAACACATCCTATGACGTAATTGAAGAAAAATACCCAAATAAGGAGGAAATAAAATATATACCTCTTGTCTGTATACATAGTAGTTCCTCCTTTTTTTTGTATTCTACTGAACATCTATCGGTGATTCAGCATCAATAGATATCTTAGTCCGAATCATGATTCATTAAAACCGAAACGTTATCTTGTCAACCGACTTTCTTTTACATTAAATTCTTCTCCTTGGATTACCTTGTTTATTAAAGTTCTCTATATTGTCGGAATTACTTCCATTATTTACAGCCATATATATATATATATATATAGTTGTGTGTGTGAGTGAATTTTAGTATACTTTCAAAAAGCTATCACAAGCAAATCCATATTTTATGAACAGTTACAAGAAAAACTACACGGTTTAATGTGGCGCTTTTTCTTTCTTGCTCTCTTTCCCTACGTTCTTTGAACAATTTTGCTTTTCATTTATAATATAATTCTGCTTTCATAATGAAATGCTTATATTTCAGTCTTCTCCTATCTGTCCTTCACATCGTATTCTTTCGTTCTTTTAAAATTTCTCATTACTTTCAACTTTCACTTTTCAAAGTACTTTTTCCTTAATTGTATTTCTTACCAAGATTTATTTTTTTCTTTTTATGGTGCAACTTGAATCTTTTTGATCAAGATGTGGCTTAGAGCAATGTATAACATATTAGTCTTTATGTAGAGAGAGGAAACTACAGTAGCTTGTCTTATTTATGAATGGCAGACAAGAATGATAACTTTGATATTCGTTATCCAGTTTCTTTATTGAAAATGAAAAGATAGAGGTGGTGGGATTTTTTGTTATTGCTTGCACAAGAAAAATTTAAAAAAGAATGATCGACTGTGAAAAGTGACACAAAATATCTATATTCTGTTAATTATAACTTTTAACAAATTTCCCAATTTAATCAGTAACAGACTCCGCCATGAGTTGCCATATTAACAGTGGAACATGATGATAACGATGCTGCTATTTAATGAGAATTTGAGTATTTTGAATAGCATTTCTCAATTAACCCGGAATTTTGATGATATATGACGTGAAATAAAACGGCTAAAAATCATTTGGTAGAAAATTGGATAAAATATTTTCTTTTCCCAGAGCACTTTAATGTTTTGTTATGTTCCCCAATTGTTGCTATTTTACGATTATACACTCATCCATAGTTACACACGTACATATATATATATATATATATATATATATATATATATATTTTGTAGTGGGCATCTTCTTCGGAGCACAGCGAACCGACCGTTTGGCATTCATACCGGATGGCAACTGGGATAAATATAGATTCACATTGCATTAGTCCACCGAGTTCTAGTGCATCTATGACCAGCAAAGTCACCTGGCATATATGCCGGGAGACTTAACAATGATTAACATAGTTCACATTGCACCTAGTGAACCTATGATCTACACAGACCAGTTGCAAACGATTCTCAACTCATGCACGGTCCACCTCCCTTAACGTCACTATGAGAAATAACTTGTGTTGAATCCTACCTGGCGGGAGTTACGGATAAATACTATATATATATATATATATATATATAAAAGGCATAAACTCTAACTTCCTGTAAGTAAATATATCCAGAAAAGGAATATAGTCAGCCTTGTCTTCTAGGTATGAAGAGATTTTTAAGCATTAAAAGTATTTTGTCTTTAAGCTGTACATTCGAAACAAATAAAGAAGTGAAATCTAAAATCGAATAAACATGTCACTGTAATTTAATGAAAACAAAAGAAAAATAAAGAGAATCGGATTTATATTTTGGCTTTGCCTTTTTTATTTTTTAAATTTCTAGTATTTTTTGTTACTCTTGATATTTTTGACGCTATGATTTTTAAAGAATATTTAAGATAAAACTTACAACTTGCCTACATGAATTCGCTAAACGTATCACAAAAGTCTTTTTTGGAAATAAAGATGAAGAATGATATAGTCTGAAAAAATTTAATCCTTGAATTGTTACACTTACATGTCAAGTTAAAAAAAAGAATATTCTTTCATTAACATCATAATCATCACCATCAAGTCGCTACTGACAGCATGGATTCACTTTTAATCTCTATCGCCATCCGTCACAATAGTCTGTCACTCATGGTAAGTGCCCTGGACGACACTCAGTGTCAACACAGCGATGAAGAATGTAAGATTTTGCTGGTTGGTCTAAACTGGGAGTCCTCGGGAGAACGTCGCTGATGTGTTGGTCTTTACTTCTCCAGCATATCCCACTTGTTCTTGGATGGTTTTTGAGGTAGGATGTGCGTAGCCGTACACATACCGTTTTGAAGGGAGCTGCTTCCAGGATCTGTTTAAAACACTATGATGCATCAACCTGTAGTTTCCATTAAAGTTTTCTTTGAGGGTCACGTTAGAGTCCAGTTGGTGCACACATAAAGTAGTACTGAGGCAGCTTGAGAAATCCGCGTTTTATTTTATAAGGGTGATCATATTATCATATGATCATTAACCAGCCAATAACGGTCCATATTTTACCCATGCATATGCTGACATAGCTTTCAATAGATGAGATATTGCAACCAAAGCAGATGAATTGGTCTACTAATTTATGAGGTTTGCAATTTATTTAGGCGTTGGCACCATTTTGCAGCAGATTGATTATTCATCAATAGAACTTATTTATCGTAAATATTTGAACAAAGCCAAAAACTTTTTTTTTTAATTAGAGAAGCCAATAAAGTTTTGGAAAAGGGGCAGGAGAATGTAAATTAGCTTACTACACTGAGAATGTTTCCAAAAATCAACGCAAGTTCGCCTTTTTAAAGAACTTTCATCGATTATGATTTTGTTTTAGAAAGAATGAAATTAAAAATTGTTTGTTTTCATTTAGCAATTTCATTCAGTTTAAATTCACTTTCCAGAAATTCGTTATTCATAACAACAATGGATATCTGATGTCTTGTAGTGTTGATTGCAATAAAATTTAGTTCTTCTCGAGGAATGTCATCTTTCTTTCACATTAAGAAAAGAATTATAAACTAACTTGTCTGTGTAAATGATAATAAGGAGTTCTCAGCAGGTATGAATAAAGGTCATGTCATTATAGAGATAAGAGTGAATTTATGGAGGTGCCCGTGGTGAATTGGTTATCGTCAAAGGAATTGGACACGGCGACACGAGTTCAAATCCTGGACAAGACTTATTGCATTTCACATAGCACTAATACCCTTGTGAAAGGTATGAATCCAATTATTCTCCCTCCAGCTATGGGTAGACTGTGTTTTTCAGCCTTGTTGAGGTAACTAGTCTAGGAGAAGGAAAACTAAATTCAAACCTGTTAAACTCTGCCTAAAAATTGACCTTGTGTCATATCCTGCCCGAGCGAAGGTGCTGGATAAATATGATAAGAGTGAATTGCAAAAGCGCTTACCAAGACTTTGATTGGTTTTTATTTCTCATCAACACATCTGGTCCAGACAAACTATGAAGAAAAAGTTCTAAATACCAATTATTTTCGTTCTTTTTTTACCCTGAACCAAACTGAAAATATTTGTGTTTACAAACCAATCCGCACTGGAAGGATGTGACACAAAGTCAATTTTTAAACGGAGTTTAACCGGTTTGAATTCAGAGTTTTTCTTCTTCCAGATTGGTTGCCAAACCTAGGCTAAAGAATTCATTCTACTCTACTATTTACCCCCAGTTGGAAGATGAATAACTAGATTCAAAGTTGGATTCATACCGTTCCTGAAGGTATTACCATTATGGGAAATGCAAACAGTTTCGTCTACGTTTTGAAGTCGTGTTGCCGTAATCATTTCCAACGAAAATAAATATTATATTACGGCCATCTTTAAAACATGTACGTTATCTTTCAAGTGACACACACACACACACACACATGTATATAAATTCACAGTCAAGAAACAGACAGTCACTACGTGTCATTCATTCTGAATCTATTGTAACTTACATTTACATGTACTCTATCACCGAGATTCAGAAATGTATATCTATAGATATGGTAAATGGAATATATATATATATATATATATATATATATATATATATATATATATATATATATATATATATATATGTGGGGGGGTGTATGTGTGTGTGTTTTAGTAAGAAAAGGCAGATAGAAAATTGTACTGGAAATTTTTACCCAATTTATAGCATGTTTAGAATTTAACTAACATTACTTAAATGTAAAAGCAGCATCGGCCAAATTTTAGATATATCGTTGTATTGGTAGAAGTTTCTACACTTATGCATTTATATTTGATAATATTCATCATTATTTCTATCACTATATATATATATACGTATATATATATATATATATATATATATATATATAAAGCCACTCATATCATTATGCACACATACACACGCATATATATATATGTATATATACATATATATATATATATATATATATATATATATAGATAGAGAGAGAGAGAGAGAGAGAGAAAGAAAGAAAGAAGGAAAGAGAGCTTTGTGGTGTAGGGTTTTGTAATTATATGGTGCCCTGTAAGGATAAGATTCATTCCCCTGTTTAACAAACTACGGCAATATATCCATATGTATGCTTGTCTTTTCCATCTGTTCGTTCGTATCCAGGTATGCAACGACGTTCGAAGATGAATTAATGATGATCTACACAGTAAATCGAGTTTAAATTCTGGATGAAGTCATATTTTGGCTCTTCCTTCTTTTTCCATTTCAAAAATCAAATATCAAGTAAAAAAATTAGTTCCTCTTGTTGTGTGCGATCATGTGTTGGTTCCGGTTTACCATAAAATCGTTGGGAAGTTTAAATAAGAAACTTACCATGTCTGATCCATCAATGAATATTTTCTGTAACATTCATGTCTGCCAATATAAAATCAACATCTAAAAATTCTTATATATATATATATATATATATATATATATATATATATATATTGTATTAGTGTAAATTTCTTGTTTTATGCATCTAACTTGTATATTTTTATTATTATTACTTATATCACACACACACACACACACACACACGCGCATATATATATATATATATATATATATATATGTATACACGTATTAATGAAGCAAATCATACCATTACACACACACACACACACACACACACACACATATATATATATATGTATATATATATATATATACAGAGAGACAGAGACAGAGACAGAGGGAGAGAGAGAATTGTTCCTCAGGGTTGTAGGGGTTCCTAGGATGAGGCAGAAGCCAACGTTTAACTGCCTAAGAAATTGTAGCTATTTTTAATATGTTATTCGGAATTTTTCCTTTCTAAGAGTTGTTAACAAGCAAGGCTAGAGGGCTCTGCCGTGATTATCTTTTCTTGCGTAGCTAAAAGAAAAAGAGATAGATTAATACCTTTCCCAAAAGAATTAATGGCAAGAAAATACAAATTTAGCTGAAATTCAACTCGATTTCTTCTGCGTTGAGGGAGCTCGATGAAATTTGGTAGAGACAAAAACGCAATGAAAAGATGACGACACGTTCACATCAGGAAAAAGTCCTACATATACATTATTATCGGTGTTGAAACCTATGGTCTGAAATCAGAAAGATGTGAGAATCTATTTATGAGTCGATGAACAAATTGCAAAATCGAAGACCATCGCTATTAGCTAAGGAACTAGCACAGAAATTTAAGTCATTCTTTGTACTCTGTCTGTTAAAAACTGATATGACTGGCTCTTTTCATTAATACACTCGTGTGATTGTTTCTGACACCAAACACTTTTCATGACTGATATTTTGTTGTCGGTCATCCTGCCGGCTACCAGGTTCAGTGTTGATGGGTGGTGGCAATTATATTACTCTTGCAGATTCCATGTTCCGCTTGAATATCTTTAAAGACACGCGTTTGGGATTGATTCGAATCAAAGAATCCAACTCTATTTAAGAGGCAATGCCAAAGAAATTTTTACCAAGACAACAAGCCGACGATATATTATTTTTTAATGAAGATTTTTTTATGATTATGCGTGGCTAAATGGACATTCGTTTCAGTATTTAGGAATAAATAAGGGTATGAATTATATGTTTGAATATGTTATGCGCATGCATCAATGATATGACAAGTGAGACGTTTATTTTTTCCCTTGGCTATTAAAAACCTTATCATTCTTTGTTTAGCTTTTTGCTCAATTCAGATGAAGTAAGACGAAAAAATCCAAACCAAAATATTAATTAAAATGGCTAAAAAGGAAACATTATATCATAATAGGACAAATTCCATACGTTTGAAAACACCCAGCGGTAAATATTCATTATTTGACGTTCATTGATTCGGACATTTTCGCCTTTTATTTTGTTTTCAGAATTTTTCACCATTTTCGATGTTCCTTTGAGAATTCACTAAAATGATAGGGAAAATAATGCCATCTTGATGTTTTTTTGTAACAAAATTAGAATTTAGATTCCCAGGTATACTGGTAAAAGAAAAAAATGCAAATTAGGATATGAAACAAACGTAGAGTAGAAAATAGAAATTTATGTCTATTTATTTTGATATTGTGTATGTAAATTTAGATGGATGGTTTTAGTTAAATATACCACAAATAATTATCTTGAAAGAAACAGAGAGTTAAAATGAACTATTTATTAAAGACAGGGACAGTCCTTTTGAAGCAAAAAAACAAGAAAATCTTAAAAGTAAATCAATACAAAATCGTTTTAATAAGCAATAAGACATTGTTTAAATACTTTTATAATTGGTTTGATAAATCATTTTTATCTACAAAAGGGCGTCCTTCAGAAGCCAAACGGCAACAAAGACATCCCATTCATTGCAACAATGCTGGAAGTATTTAATTGACACAACTTTTCCTTCGTCCCTCTCGAGAGTATACATAATCTTTACAGTTCTCAAATGAAATCCACGGAGGTGTTTTTTTTAATTGGAGATAATCACAATAATTATATATATATATATATATATATGTGTGTGTGTGTGTGTGTATGTGTGTGTGTGTGTGCTGAGTATTTTAAAAAGTTATATCATTTGAAATATTGTGATTTTTATAAAAATTGCCATCCTTTTATAATATAATAACATAACCAATTCTCATATAAATTATCCCAAAGAATTGAATTTTGTGTTTACTGTTTAAATACTTTTCTTGTGATAGCCATAGAAACAAGAAATCATTATACTTTAAAATTTTGATTTTTGCTTTGTTTCTACACATGCTGGTAAAATCTGAATTCATTTGAACGAGAATTAGTCAATTTATTAGATTTTGAAATCACAACATTTTTTAAATACGTATATTTCTATTTTTCAACGACTACCAATACCACACAACATATCACCGACTCAACTGGGATTTGCTTCCTGTTGATGATATCACATTGATTTCTTGGTCATATTTGGATCGTTATATGCAAAGGAAATGTTTTCTTCGAAATATGAAATATTTTTTTCATATTTCCACTGTTTTTTTACCGTGAGATCTATATAGAGTATTACATATTTTTCTTTTTTTTTAAAAAAAAAAGATTTTAGAGCTTTTTTTTAAGCCATGTCATCTTTGAAACATTAGTGTGATCAGCATGCGTGGCTCGAACACTTTATAAAATATATATATATATATATATATATATATATATATATATATATATATATATATATGCAAATTTCATTAAACATAATAGACATTTTATGCCTACATATTTTCTTCTGGATCCGTTCGAATTCCCGTATTACTTTTATCGTATTCGGGGGAATTGATTTAGGTATTGGCCATAGTTGTATGTATCCCTAGTACTTTCTGCCCGATTTTGGGCTATCATCAGGGGAGAATCTATAACAAAAGTGATGTAACTTTTGTTTTAGCATATTACTACTGTGTAAGGGCGTCTTTACCGTTGAAGATTATGGCGTTTGCTTTTAAATGTAATTCTGTAAATAGTTCCAGTAGCTAAAGACACTTAAGTACATTAGCACTGGTTTGAAAATTAATTCTATTAAGTGCTGGTTGCAGGTTTCTAATATATGGTGCTTCGAGAATCTGAAGTTTTTGTTTATTATTTTGATGTTCGAGTATCGTTGTGTTGTCGGTGAGAATTTTTCGTAGTTGTGTTGTTGGGCATGAATGTTTTTTTTTAAATGCTGAGCTATTGAACTTGTGTCAGAAAGGTGCATATATATTAGAAACCTGCAACCAGCACTTAATTGAATTAATTTTCAAACCAGTGCTAATGTACTTAAGTGTCTTTAGCTACTGGCACTATTTACAGAATTACATTTAAAAGCAAACGCCATAATCCCCAACACAGTAGTAATTTGCTAAAACAAAAGTTACATCACTTTTGTAATAGATTCTCCCCTGATGATGGCCCAAAGTCGGGCAGAAAGTACTAGGGATACATATAACTATGGACAATACCTAAATCAATTCCCCCCGAATACGATTTAAGTAATACGGGAAATCGAACGGATCCAGAAGAAAATATGTAGGCATAAAATGTCTATTATGTTTAATGAAATTTGCATTAACGAAGAAATGCTGCCTAAATATACATTATATATATATATACGTAGGTACTGATTGAACCCTTGGTTTCTTCGTATTTCATATTGCATAGTGTTGCCGTCAAAACATGTCATTAATAGTGTTGTTTAAATAGTGTGTAGAAATTCGTGGATAAAGTTGTAATCCTGACACTCTGATTTTGAGTTTATAGATGAGTGAGAAAATATTTTCTTCGTTCCAGGTGGCAGTTCCCACAGGAAGATAATGCCCTATCATCTACTAAGTCTGTGTTTATTGCATAGTGCTTAAGGCGCCGTTGAAGTAAACTGTCGAAGAAACCAAGCATTTTTTTCAACCGCCGCCCACGATCTTGACTCGTACGCAGTTACCCACAATCAAACGACATTTTGTCAGTTTTATCTTTGTGCGAAGCTGCAAAATATCACCTGGACCGGTTTGCCTGCCTATAAGGCTTCAGAGCCCTGTCAAATCTACTATTTACCTACGGATGAAGCCGAGAATAAATAAGTTCATGCTTTCTTTAACGCCATTAGCAAGAAATATGAACGAGATGAATAAAGCTATCGATTCTGAAGCTGTAGACTGAAATGAACAATAAATGAGACGTTACTTTTTTCTTCAAAATACTCCCTTTGGCATTCTGCACACTTATTTCGAGGAATCTTCCGTTAGTCGAAATAACTCTGAAACTTCTCTATTGTGTAGTGCAGACATAGTCACTTACTTATACAAGTTTTTCAGTTGTGTACAGGTTTTCACTGAAAAATGAAATTTTAAAAGTTTACATATCAAATTTCATTCTAAATTTTTTTTTTACTGTACTTTGTTTACAACAAGCCCATATGAACACATTTGGGCATATATGATTTTCATCGATTGATTCGATGACGAACATTAACAGATCTGAAATATATTGGTGATTTGTTTATAGTGATGAAGGCTTGCGTACAACCAGCAACACTTTTATTAGATCGGATAACAGAAGAATATTGCGTATATTTAAAATATTCTCCGAATAATATTGTAAAAAAGTTCTGTTTTTAGTGGAGTACGGCTGATTTGAATTCAGACATTTCCATATCCTAGACTGGTTGCGGTATTTTTCACTCAGCCTCTAACGACAGGAGCAGAATTTTACACTATGTCAAATTTTTAGTGAATTAAGAGTGTTTGAATTAAATTCTTTTAGCGTTGTTTTTCATAACTGCAGCAGTCATCCCAACAATTAATTACCCATGACCAATAAACCTACTTATTTTGGGTCTCACAAAATTATATTTTGGGACTGGAAGTATATGAAAAAGGCATCAAAGAACCTATTAAAATTCTAACTTTAAGAAAGAACACAGGACATTTTCTTGTGTTATTATTATCACTCATAACTTTGTTTTAAATATTAAATTGTTTAAAATGTTAGCCGTCATGAACCATATATTCCTGAAGCTTCAAGATCTGAATCGTTCGTCAACCTATTACCTCTGGTATTGCTGTTATTCCATGACGTTTACAGTCTTAAAGTTCATCAGTTGTCGTATGTTTCAAAAGTTCAGTGTTCATGAATGCATGCATTCAAACCCATCACTATGAGTAGGATGCGACACAAGGACTATTTTCAAGCGGCGAAAATCTGGTTTGAATACAGAGTTTTAATTTTTTTTTTCTACTGGTTGCTTATCCAAGGCTAAAGAATCCCGACGGTATTAAAATATACCCTAAGCAAGAGGGAGGAGCACGTTTACAGTTATGTCTTTCTCAAGTGCATTAATACTATGTGAAACGTTGCCTCATCCATGATTAGAACTCAGGTAACCGATTTTATTTCGATACGAGAATAACCGTTAAACTAAGGGCTCCTCTATTTGCTATAAAAAGGCTAAAAAGCCTCATATTTCTGGCTATCTCTCCATAGCTATGGAATGGAAAATAAAGATTTATGTTTTTTCCAAGAGGATTTTCTACAAGTGAACGGTAGGTAGCCTTGCTCAGGGTTTGAACTTGGCTCACCATGCACCCTTAAGTTAAACATCTCACAGATTTTCTTGAATTCAAGCGGTAACCGTTTTTTTTTAATATTGGAATACTTATGATTCGTTATCCAGTGATCACTTCATGCTACAAGGAAAAGAAACTGGGACAAATGAATCTTCTAAACAATTGTAAACTTCTTCGGAGACCAGTTAGCGTTATTGAATGCGGGTCTTCAAGCCAGTTGTCTGGAAGAGAGGAAATCGCAATTAATTACTATTTCTAACCAGGATAGAGTTGCTATTGCTTCCGATCATTGAGTCGTTTTTTCTTTATCGAGTAGCTCTGGTATTAACGGCTTCTCTACCGGTTTGAGCGAGTGTCCCTCTATAGTATGTCATAATGCAAATGACGTTTCTTTTGTGGCGTTGTGGGCTTGCGTTGAAAGATGGTGGAGACAAAGACAAGATGAAAAAATGAAAATGGGTTCCCTCGAGAAAAAAAAAAGGAAAATGTCAGGAACATGGTCACAAAAAATGCCACTTTATTATTGATGTTCAACCTCCCACTGGACCGGTCACAAATCAGTGAGATGTGAAATGTTATTTGTGAGTATATAAAAGTATTGCGAAACAATTGCCTATCCTCATTGGGGAGGGTGACTTTTTCGCTAGCAAACAAATAACGGTAGTCATTTGTGCTCTTTCAGTTACGAACTAATAAGCAAAAGTCCAGTTATACAACAGCTTGATATCTTGCACCAAACCTGATGTTTCTTGTAGCTTACCTGTACCATAGGACCAACGTTTTGTGCTGTAAAAAAAGAAGTCTGCAGAAAAAAGAAATACTCAAACTCGAAGGTAAGGGAAGAAAATATAGCAGTCGTTTTTATTCAGCTATGATCACTGCAACACGAAAAGTTCAGTTTTTGTTGCGTCTTTCTTCTCCCTTCCTCTCGGTCGTGATGGGGTGTGAGTGAGAGCTGGCTGTTTGACACACGCCTGTCATAGCAGATAGGTCGTAGTAGACTGGGATAAGATTGGTCGGGGCCTCCGGTATCTTTAACGCACCCGTTTTGACATCTGCCTTCAACTCTGCCAAAATCTCATTACTTGTTTTCTTAAATAGAGATTTTGGGGAACAAATCGAAGATCCTCGAATGTTAGATGTCACTAGTGAAATAGGTGATAATAAATCTGTGATTATTTTTAAATCACGTCTAACTTTGCAGGTCATTCTGCCCGCACACGCTAGTCTCGTGACACCTTCCCTGATTGACGACAGCGCCCGTCCGTAATATTACAGATCCTTTGTTGTCGGTCATACAGCCAGGCATCAGTTTAACTATTGAAGGCGATCAATTAATTACCCTGGCATAAAATACATTGTTTCCATTTCAACTTATTTCATGTGTCTTTAATTGCACTTCTACTTTTTCAAATTGAGCTTTGCCCTGTCAACAGGGCGTAGAATATGTTGAGTGCATCCCCTGCACAGGGGATGCACCTCCGTCTATAAAAAAAGGAGTAGCTATGTTATAACGTTTTCTTTGATATTAAAGAAACAGAAGGTACACCGCAAAAACATTGCAGACTACGGCAATGATATAACGCTTCTAGCAAATGCACCCACCGAAGTCGAAACCCTGCAACATCGTCTATAACGAGCCGCTGTAGGCATCAGCCTCCTTGATAATGCACACAAGATGGAATATATGTGCTTTAATCAAAGAGGCAACGTCTCCACACTAAACGGTAGCTCTCTGAAGCTAGTTGAGAAGTTCACCTTCCTAGGAAGCAGTGTCTCAACAACCGAGACAGACATCGACACGCGACTACCAAAGGCATGGATAGCTAATCATAGGCTATCGGTCATATGGAAGTCAGACCTGACCGATAGAATGAAGCTCAGTTTTTTTCCAAGCAGTGGTCATGTTGTTACTGCTATATGGGTGCACTACATGAACGCTAACAAAACGTATGGAGAAAAAGCTTGACGGCGACTATACAAGAATGCTGGGAGCAATATTGAACAAGTCCTGCAGGTAGCACCCCACAAAGCAGCAGCCGTACAGCCACTTACCCCCCATCACGAAAACTATCCAAATTGGACGAACTAGACATGCAGGACACTGCTGGAGAAGTAGGGACAAACTCATAACTAATGTACACCTGTTGACCCTGTCACATGGACGACCAAAGGCAGGACGACCAGCTCGAATCTACATACGGCAGTTCTGTACTGATACAGGCTGGAGCCCCGAAGACCTACCGGAGGAGGAGTGGTGAGAGAGGGTCAGAGATATTCGTGCTGAAAGCGTTACATGATGATGATGGTGATGATAGAACCCAAAACTGTATTTGTGGAGATTTTTCAGTCCAAGAGTTCTACAATATGCAGAGTAGAACTTCATAGTGATTCTGACCTAAAAGGGTAATACTAGCTAAATAATAGTTTAAAATTATTTGCATTTGATAGAAATACTTGATGCTATATAGTTGTTGATTATTTGTATGAAGAATATTTACTTGAAGCTATGATTGTTTTAAGAAAATTTTATCAGATGATATGTTTTGGTCATGTGGCACGACAATGTCCGGGTCTTGGGTAGTAGTAAGCAATAGGAGCCTATTGTTCTCCAAATCTACGAGTAGTTTGAATTCATAGTTTTCCTTCTCCTAGACGAGTTGCACATACCGAGCTTAAAGAGCCATGTGCTCAACTATTACCCATAGCTGGAGGGGGAATTGTTGGATTCATAAAATTATAAAGGGTATTACTGCAATCTGAAATGAAAACCGTTTCTTTCAGGAATAGAACTCGGTTAGCCGCGTCCGCTTCCTACGATGATAACAATTGTACCTCGAGCGTCATCGTCATTATTACTTACAAAGGACTGTGAAGCAAACAAATAACCACTATTAGATTGAAATGATTACTGGAAACCAAAAAAAATATTCGTATAGGACAGGGATACTTGATATAAAAAGACCGTGCGCAAAAACCTCTTGAATAGCAACTACAAAATACAAAATTGTATCAATGTTCTGTGAACATAGTTTCCTAACAGCTAAGCATAAAATAAACCGGAGTGGGTTGATATACCGTTAAAATCAATCAATCCCACTCAATCAGACAATCCCCGATGACACGAAAGTCATTCTCTGTTCGTCACCGTCGACATCTGCTCCCAGATATCCAGGGTTGAATTATTTCAGGATAAGAAAATGCTGTTAGCCCATTTGACTGGAACTGAAGACTACGTTGACTTCATCCCTGCAGACGGATAACATCAGCCAAATAACAAAACCATTCGATGGTAAAGCTCGACTCCAGGGAGTTTAGGTGAACGTGGTGTACCCATTCATTGCAATTACTACCAGGTTCACTGTGACTTGGAGTGGTAGTACCTGAAAGGGTCTGACCTACATTTAAAATAGAACTTTTGAATCATCAACTCTACTTAACCGGGCCGTTGGACTAATGAGTAGAGTGTTCGTAAATGGTCCGTGAGACCAGGGTTGAATCAGCGGCTGAGTCATACCAAAGACTCAAAAAATGATACTTGATGCCACCTTGCTTAACACTCAGCATTATAAGGTCAGGATCAAGGGTTAAGTGGAGCAATCCAGGGAATGGAGAAGCTTCGATGTTGTAGCTATTGAAAAGGGAGCCTTCGGGTCACCCGCGACTAAGGTCGTCAACCAAACTTTCTTTTTAAAACCATTTAGCTGTGCGTAATCAAATGATTAATACTAAAAATAATTATTATTAATTGATATTAATAGTTGAAACCATTTAACTGAGCAAACAAATAATTAGTATCGAATTGTTTAATTAGTGCTAGATAGCAATACTTAAAATCGTTTAACTGTGTGCAAATACAATCATTAATGTGAGATAGTAATATTGGAATCCATTTAACAGTGAGAAAACGATAATTAGCAATACTTGAAATCATTCGACTATGTACAAAAAAATAAATATCAATACTTGAAACCACTCGACTATGTACAAACAATACATATCAATACTTGAAACAATTCGATTATGCACAAACAATAGATATCAATACTTAGAATCATTCGACTATATACAAACAATAAATATCAATATTTGAAACCATTGTGTTCCGTGTGAACAAATTGTAAGAAGCAATAATTGAAAGAATACAAATATAAGCAAATAGAAATATTATTGTAAGATTGCAATACTTAAATCATTTACCTGTGTAAAAACAATAATAAGCAATAATTAAAAAATAACTATGTATAAGTAGAATTATTGAGGTAACATACAAATACTTGAACCCATTTACGAGGTGCATACGATAAGTTTCCAGACTTTTTCGTATGGGTACTTTTATTGATAGTACACACATGAAACTCTAGTCCCCTTCGAAATAATCTCCTCCGGCTGCAATGCACTTGTACCGTTCCAACGACTTCTGGAAGGCCCCATGGAAGTCCTCTTGTGTCAGAGTGTCAATGACCTTCGTTACAGCCTCTTTCATCTCCTCAATTGTCTCATAACGACAGCCTATGAACTTGGGGAATAACCAAAAGTCACAGGGAGCAAGGTCTGGACCATAAGGAGGTTGAGGAACTGTCTTAATGCCTATCTTGGTCAAATAGTCTGTGACAAGGATGGAGTTGTGGACTGGTGTATTGTCCTGGTGGAAATGCCACTGACCCGATTTGAAGAGAGTTGGTCTCTTCCGACGGAATCTTTTCCTGAACTCCCTTAAAACGTCAACATAGTTACTTTAACCCTAACCCTAACCGTTTGGCCAATCAACTGTGGTGTATTGACTTCGTTACTCCTCCCACACTTCTTATCATCCCTCACAGACTCCCTGCCTTCCTTCAATCTCTTACGCTACTCAAAAAGTGATGCTCGATCCATGCAAGATGGTCGAAAGGCAGTCTGAAGCATTCCATACGTTTCTGTGGCATTTCTTCCAAGTTTACAACAGTGTTTTATGGTATATCGTTCTTCCTCATGTCCAGGTTGCATTTTTGAAATTCACTAGCTGTGACAATCAGGCTTTAGTAGGGTGTATTCCAATTGCTGCTGTAGCTGTTCATTTGAACCTGAAATCATACAAATTGGTCAGTCATCTCATAAGATGGATAGTAATGACATATTGTTATTTGAAGAATCTACGCCAATCTTAAATGCCCATACGAAAAAAAGGCTGCAAATTTATCGTATGCACCTCGTAATTCTGTGCAAACATCAGTTAGAAATGCATGGGAGAGTCTAACTTTGTGCACACAATAAGTATCAGTAATTTAAACTCGTTAACCATATGAAACAAAATAGTCTGAGGATAGTTTTAAAATATTACAAATGAATTAACACCTGATAGACAGGTTTCGGCATTTAATAACCATCAAGGGTTGATATGTCCTTAAACCAAATGACCTAATCTTGCCTAAAATGCTGATTTAACAGGAAAATTATTCGCTGTAATTTACATGGATAAAGTGACGATAAGAAAATATTTTAAAGTCTTCTTTAATCTAACTACACAATATCTAAAAAGCAAAGAATGATCTTCACAGTGTAATACGATAATCATATAAATGCAATAGATATTCGTAAACAAACACTGAACGAAGAACTTAGTCATTTTTTGCTTGAGAAAATGAGAAACTTAGATAGAGACAGAGAGAGGGACAGACAGAGAAAGAGAAGCAAATGAAAAAAAAAAAATTGAAATAATATTGAATTGATATTTGAACTCCAAAAAATATTTATGATAAGAAAAGATAAATCTGCTGATTACTGAGAGATAAAAATGCATAAAAATATGATATGAATTCCACAACCGAAGCGTGACTCTCATAAGATATACACTTCTCTTTTTTTCTGATTAAAAATCAGAAAGTAACTTGAGCCGTAAACAAGAAACTATTTTGCATGTTAAATTATAATTGTTACTACTACTACTACTACTACTACTACTACTACTACTACTAATAATAATAATAATAATAATAATAATAATAATAATAATAATCAGCCCAAAACCACGCCATACAGACCAATTATATTAACGCGAAAATTGATAATACGCAATCGAATAACACGTGTTTTTTTTTTGTTTTTTTTTTTTAAGTAGTGACAAAGTTGAAGGAGTTAATCACATAATAAGTGAGCCCAGAAAATTAGCACAAAATGAGTCCAATATTTGAGAAGACAATATGGGAAAAAGTGAGACATTGGAAATTGTGCAAGTGATAAAAATTGGACCATATTAACACATGGCACACGCAGAAGCCAGAACTCGTCCTTGAGAATGAGACTCATAAAATCCTTAAGGATTTTGAGATGCAAGCGGACCATATAACCCCGGCCAGAAGACTAAACCTTGTAGATCATATAGTGAAAATAAAAGACAGCGAAAATATAAAACAATAGCTGCACCATGCCAGAGAACTAAAAAAGCTGTGGAACATGAGCAAGATAGTGATGCCAATGGTAGTTGGTGCACTGAGAGCGGTCCCTAAAGACACGGACATAAAAATACCGGTATGGTTTGGTAAGCAGAGGAAGAATCGATTCTATGTAGACTGCAATGTTGTTGAGATCGGCTAGAATACTCAGAGGAGTCCTCGAAATATAGGGAGGATTGCAGTCACCCAGACTTTAATAAAAACAACACACACACAAAAGGAGCAAAACAATGATAAATCAAAGAAAAATTGATTACATCGGTCCCCTACAACGATATCAGAATAACTAATTCGATGACAAACACATCTAAAAGACAACTGTATTGATACTTTAATTGGAAACAATGAGAATTACGCGGGGTTTACTTAAACATTGCTAAGAATGGGAAACTTTATGAGAGAAACAGAATATCTTTTAATTGGCGCAAAAAAGTTCTCAAATCCTGAAAAATTGACTGGGGGAATTGAAGATTAGTAGAACCATCCAAATTCTTGAGACAGCTGCAGTGTTAAATTAGGCTATAATACTTAGATGAGTTTAGAGAAACCTGTGAGGAATTGTTTCACTCAGACCTCAGCGATAAAAGTATTAAGGAAAATTCCTGATAATAATAATGATAATAATAATAATAATTTGAACAAATGGTATATACACAACCCAGAATCCTTCCTGAAGAATGAGACACTCAAAATTCTTAGGGATTTTGAGATATAAACAGATCACCTAATCTCGGCTTGACGACCAGTCTTAGTAGTAGTCAACAAAAGAGGGAACCTGCTGAAGAGTGGACTTTGCTGTCCCCACAGACCACAGTAAAAGAGAAATGTGCCTTGACCTCGCCAGGAAACTAAAAAGTATGGAACGTGAAAATGATGGTGATACCAAATGTAACTAGTGCGCTCGGTACAGTCACCAGAGAATTGGTACAGAGAGTGGAGGGCTTGGATATAAGAGCACCAGGTGAGTCTATAGCATAACTAAAATCAGTCAGAATACTGAGAAGAGTCCTAGAGACTTAAGAAGACTTGCTGTCTCTCAAACTCCAGTAGAGACTATCAGCTAACGCTGGTGTAAAAACTCTTTAAGAAACGGATAATCTAATCTCGACCAAATGACCAGGCCTAATTACAGTCAAAAAAGAAAAGGAAAGAAGAAAAAAAAAACAGCCGAATAGTGGACTTTGCCTTCTGGAGAACAACTTGATAGAGTTTAAAGTACGAGAAAAAAGAGATAAGTACATAGACCTAAATAGAGAACTAAAAAAAAATTATTAGACTTGGAAGATACGGTGACACCAATAATAACTGGTGCGTTAGGTAGATTCACGAAAGGACTCGTACAGGGACTGGAGGACATTTACAGAGGGTATGACCCTTAAAAATAGTGACCTGGGTATCAATGCAAACTGAATCTGATGGTGAGACTCCTGTTTTAGAGCTGTGGAGAATGTGGAAACCCTCTCATTGCAATTATTACCAGATCCTCTCAGACCCGAATTGGTAGTATTCGTTAGAGTGACATCTGGCGGTCAAAAAGTTATTCAATCATTTACTAAGAATCAAACCATAGTTTTATCTAAATTATTCTTATTACTTTGGAATAAATGATATATATATATATATATATATATATATATATATATATATCCTTAGCTGGCCCGTCATTTTAATCTATGAGCAGGCATACGCACCTAGACCCAGATTTGGCCCCAAGACCAACTAGGCTCATCAAACCCACATTGCACTACGTGGGTCAATGACCAGCATAGATCAGCAGGGTTCGAGCCTCAGATCGTGCTTGACCTTCCCCTCCCCTAAATCCCCACTATAATCATTGACTTTGTACGAGGTCTTGTCTGGTGGGAGGCAGCGACAAATGAATAAATATATATATATATATATATATACATATATATATATATATATATATATATATATATATATATATATATATATATATATATATATAAGCATTGTTCTTGATGTTTGCATTAAATTTTCAGTTGAGTAGATTGTAATCTTTGTCTAAAAAATTATACAAAGCATTACAGCATATTTTTGATGTTCCATTTGTTTCGATGGGCAATGTTAAAATTCGCAGAAAACTGTTACCTCGTTCAATCAAGCATGGTTTGTACCCCATTTAAGGGAAAACCTAATAGTGAAACTTTTTTTCTTCTTATAAAAACAGTACCACCTAATAAATGATTTATCTTTTTTTCATTCTTTTTTTTATTTTTGCAGAAAGGTCTTTCTAATCAATCAGAGAGTTTCAAGGAGTCGTATATTCTGAAAAACATAAAAGATTCAGAAACGCAGAGATGTAAAGGCAAAAAACAACGTGTTCTTGCATTTTTAGCTTTCAACTAGAAAAAAGCAGAAACAAATTTATCGACGATGCTACTAGCATAATTCTCGCTTCGAATGTTCTTCCTCTTCTATTACTGCGTTTTTTTCTTGTTGGTGTAGATGATGATGTTTTTATTTAAATCTGAATACGACTAACGGGCACAATCCATGACAAAAGAATTATCCCAATGGTTTACGCTATGTGTCATTAGCAAAAATGTCGAGTCCTTGCTTGAAAAGTGATCCTATGGATACGTTGTAAGATGTAAAAAGTATAAGAAAAAGAAAGTGATCTTCAATTCGTAAGCCTCTATCTCAAGAAACTACAAAACAAGCGAACAAACAAATAAATAAATCAAGAAATAAAATGAACGAACGGGAAAGAAATTTATAAAAATCCTGTAGAAACTTCTTCAAAACAAAAATAAAAAGGAAAATTCTAATAAAATTAGAAACCCTCCCTGAAAAAAATGACATGGGAGGAATGACGAATAAAAAGAGACACATGAAAATAGAATTGTCAATGACAATAAAAACAGCAGCAGCAGCAGCAGCAGCATTAATTGGTGTAGCAAAAAACAAAAAAAAAAAAAAAAAAAAAAAAAAAAACGACCATAAGTGGGAGAGGAGGGTTGATTCCTGTCGCGTTCTGTCCACAAGATTCAATGATAGCAAAATGTGATTTGAGAATTGTTGAATATGGCGACATATCCTGATAGATGAGTACGAATAAGAAAGAAGTATACTAAATGAGGCATATAACTTATGCTTTCATATGAAGACAATCCTTAAAAAATTTCGTCAGTGAATAGTTTAAGGAGTGCTTGAATGTCTGCATTACAACATTAACGTGTATCAATTTTTTTTTTCTTTTTTCATGCAGATATTATTTAAAGCTTATTTACTATACACATATAAAAACTATCTTAAAACCAATTCCAGTTTTCACAATACTAGTAGTTGTAACCGTCTACACTTGGAAATATGTCAAGGCTTATATCGAGACTGATTTTACGAGTTATTTTTTGTTTTTGTTTTGTTTTTTTACTCAACTTTGCTTAGTTAAGGCGCAAGGTCAGATGTTGAAGTACTTATTAATACTTGTAATCACCACTAATATTTTTTAGTCTAGTTTGTCAACAATTGCACATCGTGAGTCATCCGAAGGTCATAATATTAACATTTAAAAAAAAGCCCTAGTTCTGATAAGAGAGTGATTTATGCTTCCATGTAAATTAAGTTAGCGAAACTGTCATATATATATATATATATATATATATATATATATATATATATATATATATATATAACCGATCACTTTACGATTATAAATTTATCTCCATCTTGTTTTGGGCTTTTGATATAAATCAAAACGCAAAAAAAAAACAATAACAGGACTTCTTCAGACATTATGGATAAAATAATTCAGAATAGATTTATATCAAAAACCCATAAACAGGATAGAAATAAATTTATAATCCTAATGTCACCGGGTTTTGTTTTTTCTTAAAGAAATTATTGCTCTGTAATTTCAGTTACATTGATCTCTTTACCAGGAAAATTAAAATGTTCACTGTTAAATGTTTTTTTGTCCTCATGGAATTACTCCCAACTCCGGTTTAACTGGACCGAATAATACTTATATATATATATATATATATATATATATATATATATATATATGTGTGTGTGTGTGTGTGTGTGTGTGTGTGTTTGTGTGTGTGTGCTAAAGGTGACGGAATAAATAGCGCTTTGAAGTACTTTTTGAAGGTGTGTCTTCCGATTACAAAATCCTTTCTGCCCAGATTCAACCAAGTTTACACCGAAATAAAAAAGAAATTGACGAAGCCTCACAATGTAACTGGCCTTCACTTGCCAATAATGATTAAGCAATCTATATAGGTTACTGTATGAAACAACTTTGATCTTATTCAGGAGATATATGAAGAACATCGTACAAATGACGAATTTGAAAACTTTGTCACCGCCCACATGGAAGCAGCTGATGAGTACATACCATTAAAAACCAAGAGCCAAATGTAGTGTTTCTAAGAGTTAGTAGCAGTAGGAAAAACTATTTAACATGTAAAGAATACTTACGTATTAAAAAAAGCAACAAGCCCCTATAGCAAAAATCTAACAAAGCCCAATGAGGTAACATATACCAAAATATCAACTCGAATACATTCCACGCCAAATCAATAAATTCACAAATTCGTTTGACAAGAAACAATTACAATTTACAAGGCAGACATTAAATGAGTTGACAGGAAAGGGGAAGGACTTAGAGAACAAAACTAAAAGCTGCTGGCCTTAAGTAAAGGCTCAAGAAATGGAAATAACATTTCAAATTCTACCAGTGAGTCATCCAGAAAACAATGATATACCTCCCCCACACACACAAAGAATTAATAGGTTACTAGACATCAAATTAATATTGTTTCAGAGGAAGTGCTTCGCACAGTATTGAAAAGAATTAATGTTGTATTTTGACCTTCGACCCGGCCCAACAATACTATTCCAAGGTAATACACGGGAAGGAAGTGACACATTCCAACGGCCAGTAATCGAAAGACATCGTGTGGGCGGATTAAGGCTTATGATATGGGAAAAGGTGAAGGTCCCATTGTGCCATTACAGTCATGCACCGGAAGAGAGTAACCTCTGAACTGCATGACCGTTATTTCCGCTTGATGACGACTAAACATTCGATTTCAAAGATCCAGTAGGCGATCGTGTGGGCGTTGAGTTATTATTTAACTCAGTTGAGTTTGGGCCCCAAAGCAGTTGCCAGCAGACTCCCAGAGAGTTAGAGACGAGATGTGGTAGGGAAGGCCACACCCGACCGAGGGGCCCTCGGAAAACCCCCGATGCAGTTGCCAGCAGACTCCCATAGGGTTAGAGACGAGATGTGGTAGGGAAGGCCACACCCGACCGAGGGGGACCTCGGAAACCCCCGATGCAGTTGCCAGCAGAATTCCAGACAGCTAGAGACCAGATATGGTAGGGAAGACCACACCCGACCGAGGGGGCCCTCGGAAAAGCCCCGATGGAGTGGACCCCAAGACCTCTGGTTGAGCATCTAAGAGAACAAGAAAGACACAACGTGACGGTCATAACAGTGGGGTCAAAATATGAAGTTTATGTTCGGTCTCCAGCATCCTCTCACATGCTAACCTTTCGAACCCTTGCAATAAAGTGAGAGGGGGATATTTTTCTAAAGAAGTCTTCCTGTGTCTTCCTTCTTGCGTCCTTCATTCCTGCGTTATCCTTCCTGCATCTTAATTGTCACTGCGTCGTAATTATTGTGTCGTTATGATACGGCAAATGAGTATACAACATTAAAAGCTAAAAAGTTACAGAACTCAGTGAAATACTTCTTAAAGAATATGTAAGACGACAATATTAGCTGACATTGTTCTTATATTATGCAAAATTGTTTATCAACAAAACTCGACAGAGAAATAGGCGTAGGCAGAATCCTTCTCTTCTCCAAGAAGGTGATTTCGGAATTATAAAGAACTACAGAGGCCTAACTCGTATTGCCTGAGCTAATTTGGTTTATAATGCCTAACTTCTAAAACGTATCCAAACTTTGGTTAAGAAAATTCTTTTGAAAATCGGCTTTCGGAGAAATCAATCCACATCACAGGTACTGAGTGTCCGTCGAATCATCGAAGAAGATATTGTGATATCTGCACGACTTGATTATATATAAATATATTGCCGATCGTTGTTGAGGGGGACCCGAAGGCTCCCTTTTCAATAGCTATGAAACCGAGCTGTAGTGGAGGGTGCAAATTTTTCCCTGGATTGCTCTACTTACCCTTGATGCGTTCTTTACTATTAATCAAGTACAATTATTGAGTCTTTGGACCATTGATGAAAGTCCTACATATAAGAAAATATATCCGTTTAGAAAATATTTTTATTTGATTGGATCCTGTGTAAAAAAAAACAAAAAAAAAACGCTTAGGAAGCTACTTATCGAAAGATGTAAATATAAACGCTAAATGTACGCAATTCCCTTGCCTTTTGGCGTAAAATAACTCCGAGACGGATTGACATAGACTTAAAAATCAATCAATCAATCAATCAATCAGAAATAATCGTATCTAATTCTTCTTAAGTCTCCAGATTGAGTAATTTCCATTTGTAAACTTTAATTGAATATGAATAAAAATTTTAGTTGGAAAATGATTGATAATCCATATTTACCAACCTCTCCGCTCGGGCAGGATAGGACACAAGGTCAGTTTTTAAGTGGAGTTTAACAAGTTTGAATTCAGAGTTTTCCTTCTCCTGGACTAGTTGCCTCACCAAGGCTGAAGAACCTAGTCTGCCCTACTGTTTACCTTAGCTAGAGGGAGAATAATTGGATTCATACTTTTCCCAATTGTGCTATGTGAAATGCAATCAGTCTCGTCCATTATTGGAACTCGTGTCGCCGTGTCCATTTCCTATGACGATAATCATTACACCACGGACACCTCCATGAATAATTAGTACTCAATTCATTTTACATTCGTAAATTTAAATGGTGTACAATGGGGTAGTTCTCACAACAGCATGAAAAAACTCCTTGATTAACGTTAACTGTTAGTACTTGTTAGAGACCCCTACTCGATGAGACCTATTCTTCTCATAAGATAAAATAAGTAAATCTTAAGTTAAAACCTTACCTTGCATCGAATAACATACTAACCAAATTTGTTACGTTAACATGACATCTTTGTACAGTGAATGAATTTGTGGTTGATTGGATGGTTTTACAACAGGTTGGATGAATAAATAACGAAGCAAGCACTTCAAGCTACGGAAATTACACATGAGTTGACTTGGATCTGGCTACGAAGGGGAAATCGCAAGAGAGAAACTTAATATATTATTAATAATAGCACAAGATAATGATATAAAAATCAATTATATCAAAGCAAGAATTATAAGATTCAAATGAACAGCAAGTGTATGATATGTGAGATGTGAATGATAAGAGATGAAAAGTTATGCGCAAAATACAAGAATAACGAAGCAATTCAAGCTATGAAAAGTACTGGTTAGTAGGATAATGGTATCTAGTGCGCTGATTCGTTGTGCATTACTTCGATGCGTGTATCAGTCGAAAGCTGCATCGATAAAAGTGCAATATATCTGATTTGGGAACTGATGCTTTAATGGTTCGAGCTAGGCAGTAAGCAACCAAAAATATTTTCTGTACGAAAGATGAGCCTCCAGAAACACAGTACAGTACATAGATGATTCTTGGGGCTGTAGAATACACCGACTGCACCTCTGAAGAGGAGTAAAAAAACCCTCCCAACGAGTGTCCTGGATAGGACACTAAACAATCTGATGGTGAGGTTCCAGTACTACTGGAGCTTTGCGGAATGCGGAATACCCCTTCATTACCATCGCTCCCAGTCCACTCTGGCCCGGAGTGGTAGCACCTGATAGGTGCCTATCTATGGGTTAAATAAAACTAATAGCGTACTTATGCTAAAATGAATTGTTTGATTAAACTGAATAGCTTGAAATAGAAATGTTTTTGACGATTGAACCGTACTTACATTTAAACTGCGTGCTTATGGTTAACTGAATTATTTGAAATAGAACTGTTATTCGATATTAAAACTGTATTTACACCTAACTGAATTTTTACATATAACTGCTTGAATAGTTTGAAATGGAAATGTTTTTGACAATTAAACTGTGTACTTATGCTAAACTGAAATGTTTTCAATAGAACGGATGATTTACATAAAAATGGATTTGGCGTTAAATAACCTACAAAGGTTGATATACCATAAAACCCAACAAACCAAACCAAACCAAACAGATTATTCAATAATTTTTCCTCACTTTTCAAGTATCTAGACGATCAAGCAAGGTCTGGTAGGTGTAAAACTGTGGATTCCGAGGCAGTGCTCAAAGGCACAGAGAAAAATCTGGCGATTGTCAATCGAAAATTATCAGTCGTATCTTGCCACCTGATGAACTTGGCAAAAGTATATGGAGTTTCTGAATTGTAATTAACGTTACCAAAATATTGCGAAACTTTTGGTTCACCCTGGTGGAACAAATGGAAAATATAGATAAATACTTACATGTTGCCAGAGAGCTGAAAAAAAGTAGAACATTTAGTGAAGTCGATTTTAGGTGTTCCTTGAATAGGTTTGGTTTGGTTTGTTTTTTTGTTTAATGGGATATGAACTTTCGTAGGTTATTCAATACCAAAACCATTTTTCAAGAAAAACAGTAGTGGTAATATTTAACTCATAGTTTGGTGGATGGAGGGGTTCTTACCTTTCACAAGGGTATTCTTACAAAAGTGAACGCAATAGCGAAACTAGAGTTCGAACTCGCTTACTACGATTCCACAATCCAGCGCTTTAACCATTTGACCAGTAGGTTACCCACGTGCTTCGGATAGTCTTCAGGTGTCTTGGAGGGAGACTTTGTAATGGGTATCAAAGGATCAACTGAGACTGTCTGATTTACAACACAGTTGGAATCGGCAATACTATTTACGTGATTCCTGAAGACTTGAGAATACTTGCTGTTAATGAGAGTTTAGGGAGAAACCACCAATTAAAACCGGTGTGATAAACTCGCGAGGAATAAAGTAATAACAGTATAAAGGAGGAGGAAGAACCAAGAACCAAGGTTTTGTCATGGATAGAGTAAAAAGAGGCACATGACATAATCCCACAAACATGGATAATAGAATGACTGAATGAAAAAAACATAATCCAGGTCGAAAACATTTTCACAAGAGCTACGGAAAACTTTTTTTTATATAAATAATTTTTCCTACATTATATTTTATCATTCGGTTTGGTTGGGTTTGGAACTATTCGGCTTAGTGCAGGTGCAGGTGCACACATTGAGTACAGTTCTCGCTCGCACGAAGAGGATATGAATATCACAAATGTCATAATAAAAAAAACAGATAGGTAATGGGGATGGGGTGTGAATGACATCATTCCCAGAAGCGATGGGCTGAGAATTTGGTGATTTTTGAAAAAAGCAGTTAGTTGAGATTTGACTCTGTGCCGGGCCAGTTTAGCTGGGGAGTTGACTGTGGGCGATGTAGGAACAGTCAGCATTGTAAAAATTGTGTCTCTCTCTCTCTCCTCGTGTCGATAAACTTAAGTCAAGAAGTAAATAAACGTTTCGTACCTGAACAACGTGAGTCGTCAGAGTTTCGTATTTCCCTGCATCGGTATATGTTACAAACTGTCAAATTGAATTGACTGCTAGAATTTACCAGTTTATTATTGGTACTTCTTCACTTTAATATTAAATATAATGAAAGTAGGACAAGTAGGTTGTGTCAATTTTCCCAATGCAGAGGTAGGTTTCTTTATTCGCTTAAAAATCGATGTTAAAAGGCATGATTTTACCTACACTAAATCTACAACTTCTGGTATTGATAGAAATAATTATACATCGATAGTTAACAAAGTTAAACGTTACTTCCTTCTTCCTTCAAGGAAAATAGTAAACTTTAAAATCTTTCAACTGAACCTGAAGCTGTAAAAGTACTTTGGTATTGATTACTTCGTTGGCTCAGAACGCTTCCCCCAGCCAAGTAGAAAATATAATAGAAATAGTTTGCTCACATAGCCCGTAACTACGAGACACCTATCCTAAGAATTTGGATTTTCTCTTTACAGCTGTATTGAACTAAAAACCTGCTCTCCCGAAAAAAAAATTCTTTAATTAATTTAGATTGTTCTGTTTAGTAAGTAGATATTTTTAAAAGATCCAGACTCACATTCTCCTCCACTTTTTTCACCTCTGTAACTGCCTTTCTGTTTTCCCTTCCCCTGAAGTTGTCACCTTGCCGTTTACATTCTCATCATCTCCGAGGTCAGAAAACGTATGAAGCGGGTGTTAATTGCAATTGAAGTGTTACTTTGTTGGAGCGATTTTCACAGCTGTCATCAAACACAATTATTTCTCTTCTCATTAACACAATCTGTCAACTTACTCACATCCTAGAGGTATGAATAGCAAACCCACATCATGTCTAAAATGTCGAGAATGGCCCTCTAAAAGATGGCAAAAGATACAAGGCTACATAGATGTTTCTAAGCGATGACACTCTTTGCAATATTTGATTGCAATTAAGTGAGTGAATCTATAGGAATGTCAAGAAAACGTTTTCTTTTTCTTTCTTTCTTTCTTTCCGAACTGCAGTCAGCTTTGACTTTGAAACAGTCTTCAAAATTTATTTCCAAACAAGAAGATCAGCGTATATATCTTGGCTGATAATTTTTACTTGATCAATTTGAGCCATTCTGAAGAATGTTAGCTTTCGTTATTTACATTAAAATGAGTCTGATAATTACATAGAATGTAATATGAGTAAATTAAATTTGGTATCACTATGGGAATCAGTACTCAAAGGTAACAAGTTTATAACTACGCCTTGTATAGACAGGGTTTAGAATAACTTGAAGTCATCTCATGTATTGTGGTAATACAACTTAAATAGATGTGCCCTGGGTATGACACTTATTTTTATCTTATAGTGAGGCTCCTGTTCCAGAGATTTGGGTAATGTGGACCTCTTCACTGCTATTATTCCCAAATTCGGTCTAACTTAGTGTGGTTGTACCAGTTATTATCCACTCGATCGATCAAATGGATGGATTTACAAATTATTCATTTTTTTATGCCATATAAGTGCAATTTTTTTCTTTTAACAACAGTTACTTCAGGTTATGATTTTTTACAAAAGTTTATTATTAGTTACTTGACACCATATAGCTGTTTGCAATCAAATTATTTTTATTCAAAACGTTTTGTATTAAATAGGAATAATTAGCATAATTGAGAGTAAAAAAATTCTTAGAAAACATGAAAATGAGTAGATATAAATATTACAATGAGCTTAGCTCCGTAACCTCGGCGGGTATTGAGCCCAGTTGACTCAGGCTGTAGAATACACCGACTGCGTCTCTGCAGAGGGGTAATCAACGCCCATCGTTTGTTTTTTGATATAATATTTTAAAAAATTATAGGAGATATAATGTTAAACAATTGATAGGCGAGGCTTCAGTGTCGAACATTTGGGTATGTGAAATACCCCTTCATTGCTATTAATCCAAGACCCACTTTGACCCAGAGTGGTGTCCCCTAATAGCGTCCTATCGATGAGTAAAATAGAACAAACTGAGCAAATAAATGACTGATGTTAAATTGTGACTGTTATATTACAATACTTGAAACCATTTAATTTCGCGCAAAAAAGAGCTCAGGCTCGCTTAAGAATGTTATCGGCAAAATGAGTTTACAAATTATATATATAGTTAAAACATGTGTATGAAAAGAATTTGGCATTTGATAACCTATGGAGGTGCCCGTAGTGTAATGGTTATCGTCGTAGCAATTGGACACGACGATACGAGTTCAAATCCTGGACCAGACTGATTGAATTTCACATAGCACTAATACCCTTGGGAAAGGTATGAATCCAATTATTCTCCCTCCAGCTATGGGTAAATAGTAGGACAGATTAGGTTCTTCAGCCTTGGTGAGGCAACTAGTCTAGGAGAAGGAAAACTCTGAATTCAAACCTGTTAAACTCCGCTTCTTTTTTGATAAGGCGAAAGGCAGGGTGCATTGTCTTTCTTATCCTGGGGAAACAATGTCAACTAGATGAATTGTGGGAAAATAACTGGTAGAGTGATTATTTGGACATTTCTTTTCTAGGTGTTGGCATGTACATATAATTCAAGGACAGATACATGTGTTCGACATAACAGTTTTTAGTGGTAAAAGGCAAGGGAGATAAATTCAGCAAAACAACGCACCCTCCCACAATAAGCAAACTTAATGCAACTGGTTTCAATAACATGATACTTACATTCTTCTACTGGTCAGATTTCAAAACCATTTACATATTTCTGGTATATTCTACCATTAATCTATAAAAGTTAAGATTATTGTTTTTATTTCTCTCTTATCAGATCCCAGATGTATTATTTAGGATTAGCGTTTTACACACACACACACAGACATATATATATATATATATATATATATATTCCAAGAATATTTTGAAAAGACAGGTGTTCATTATATTTTGTCACATCAGAATAGCTTCACGCGGAAATAAAAATCAAAAATCAAATTAGAATGTGTCAAGATAAGAAAAACGGCTGGTGTCGCGCGATAATTCTCTCTCTTAATTAACACAGTAAGCCAGTTAAATATAGGTACATGACCAGTTGGTTGGTCGGTTGGTTGGTTGGTTTTACGTCAAGCTGATCCATGTTTGTTACTTAATGCTTAATTTAAACTTGCTTGCAAGCAATTATATGGTTTCAAGTAAGTAATGGTAATAGTAATTTCAAAACAATTCTAGTTTCGAGTAATTATTCAATTATGAAAATATTTTTAACAAGAATATAATTTCAAGTATTCCAATTTAATAGAAATAACTTGACAATAATTATATGATTTTAGTTATTTTTACCAATTATTAATTATAAGTAAATAATAAAAGATTATAAGTAAGTAAACGTAATTATTAGAAACATTTACAACTTCAAGTTACTAACGGTAAAAGAAGTGATTTTATTACATTTCTATTGTTTTCAAGTATTCCTCTGTGTTACATAGCTTTTCAAATAGATCTATTTGATTCATAGATAGGGGATTAACCATATTTAGCAACCTCTCCGCTCGGCAGGATATGACAAGGTCGGTTTTTAAGCGGAGTTTATCAGGTTTGAATTCAGAGTTTTCCTTCTCCTAGACTAGTTGCTTCACCAAGGCTGAAGAACCTAGTCTGTCCTACTATTAACCCATAGCTGTAGGGAAAATAATTGGATTCATACCTTTCCCAAGAGTATTAGTGCTATGTGAAATGCGATCAGCCTCGTCCAGGATTTGAACTCGTGTCGCTGTGTCCATTTCCTACGACGATAACCATTACACCACGGACACCTCCACATCGATAGGGGATTAACGGTTGCTAGAAATCTGGGTTAGAGATGACCAGAGGGAACAAGCAACGAAAGGATGACTTCATACTCCCCAGAGTACCAGCATATAGGCAATTGTGAAATGTCCAACTATCTGATGGTAGTCACATATCAACAAGTGCAGTAGTGTGTTTACCAATCTCTTAACCATATTTTCGATTGTAGAAGCAATGTTATAAGTAATTAAATGAATTCTTTCTCATATATATATATATATATATATATATATATATATATATATATATATATATATATATATATATATATATATCGTTGTTGACTTACATGCCACCGACGTGCTGTGACGTTTTTAAAGTGAGTGAATCAGCTGTTGGAAACGGCAAATAATATAACGTTAAATATGATATTTAATTTGTATTATACGTTTTATTATCTTATACTAAACTCGATGTTAATTTTTTAAAGATATTTTCACAAAACATGAATATAAGTTTGAAATGTATGTGGCAGTTTGCTGTTGTTACAAGAATCGATTGTTATAAATGCTATTCCACTGGCTGCCCATTATACGGTAAAGGTTTTATACGTAAGGTTTCAGCCATGACGTTTAAGTCGACTTGAGTTTTTGTTGAGATTATTGTGGCTAAAAAAAGTAGACTTGTTCCACGGAATTTGCGGGAGCTGTTTTTCAGGTGATGCACCGAGGTACGTTTGAACTTCGAACCAGATGAACTTATCCATGAGTATAAACGGTATTTAAGTAGACAAGTAAAACTTGATGACAGGTGCTATATATATATATATATATATATATATATATATATATATATATATATGTGTGTGTGTGTGTGTGTGTGTGTGTGTGTGCACGCTCGTATGTGCATAGATGTAGATATAATGTGTGTGCGTTGATGTAGATACAAGGAGTGTGCTTCTGTGTGTATCAAATGTATTAGAAGTAATTTTTTCTATGATTTCAGTTCTATATTTAATGACATTCGACATTCTTTAATGCCAACTTTAAGTGGCCAACGTTCTGGCAAACAATATGTCGCAGCTCGTATCCATGGAAACGAGACAGAGTAATTCTCATGGTTTTAGTGCCGCCGTTACGAGACCATTATTTCTCTTGAGAGAACTTCTTATCTTCTTGCAGCATGAACAGAGACACATATTAGAAATGCCAATACTGTTAAATTCAATGTGTTTATTGTGAATGAGAGAACGTACGTGCATATATTAAAGACCTTTTGTAATATTTCCCACCACCTTTGAAATGCCTACCCACGAATTCATTTTGAAATCATTTGCAAAATATTAATAACAGAAAGCATTAGTATCTAAACGTTTAAAGACAATGTATATTTCCTGCTTGCACACTCAGTGTAACGGTTATCGTCGAAGGAAAAGGAATCGGCTATCAAAGTTCAAATCATGACCGAGGTATCGATTCATGCTAATGCTCTTTGGAAAGATAAAAATCCATATGTTCCTTTCATATATGCATACATAGATAGACTTACTAATATCTTTAGTCGGCTGGAACTATAGAATACACCGACTGCATTTCTGCAGATGAGTAAGAACACCGCCCCCGACCAACGTGTGTCCTTGATATGATATTAAATAATCTGATGGTGAGGGTCGAGGAATGCTGAAGTCTTGGAAAATACGGAGTACCTATTAATTGCCATTGTTCCTAGGTCCTCTCCGGCTTGGTGTGGAATGTCCTGGCTGGGCCATATCTATGAGTCAAATAGAACTAATTGACATTTAATTTGAGTGCAACGTTATTTAAAATAGAACTGTTTAATCATTTAATTGTGTGTAAACAAATGAGTGATTTTTAATTGAATTGTTAGTGATGCATAAAAATACTAGGAAACATTTAACTTTGTCGACGATTTTCTAAATTGAACGGCTAGAAATAGAATTGTTTGATCAATTAACTATGTATATCTAAAAAGATGTGTTTACAAATTATATATTTAATATACATGTAAAAGCAGGATTTGATATTTAATTACTAACAATGATTGATTTTTCAGAAAAGCAAACCACACCAAACCAAACCAGATGCAGAAAACATAACTATATATCACATCCTGCACGTTGGTGAGGTTTTCGATATATGTAAATATATATTGGTCTTTATCGAGGAGAAGTTTCGACATAAAGTCCCACCTTATTTTCAGAACGTATTTTTGCTCATAGCAAGTAAATTAGTTTTAAATACGCTAGTTGGATATATCTTGAATCTCCCATAAGAAATTGTAATGACTGAGATAAGCCTGAAAGAATGCCTCAAATTTCATCTAGGTTATCACAATTAATGTGGAATTCCTTATTCAGTAAATTATAATAAATTTGTACTTGTTATGGTAACATGAAAAAAATCAGGTTTCAATGATATGAATTTTACGAAGGTCACCGACGGTTGTTTTTTTTTTTTAAGAAAAAGAGGTAATGTCGCTTAATAATAATAATAATAATAATAATAAAGCTGAATGGATAAAAAAACATCGAAACAAAGTTGTGTATACTCGAAGAAGGCCCTCAGGTGAACATACACCCCGACGTGTTCAAGGCAACACATTAAAAGATAGCGAACTGGAAAACCTCTGGCCTTGATGGTATACACAGATTTTGGTTTAAAAATTCACCTCCATACACGCAGGCTAGCTACTGAAATGGATAAATGTATGCAGAAAACTGAGATACCCGAATGGTTGACTAAACGACACATAACGAAAGGAGTCGAACTACCAAATCAAGTAGTATTTAGAACGTTCGGAGTAAAGAAAAGCTACAAATACACGGGGTTATTGGAAGCTGACACCATCAAAGAAGTGGAAACGAAAAAATAAATAAATAGAAATAAAAAAAGTGTCTTACAAGAGCCAGATAATCACTCGAGACAAGTCTCAATAGCAGGAAACTTGTCAAAGGGATAAATACCTGGGATCTCCTCCTTGTAAGATACTCGGGACCATTCTTGAAGAGGACCAGAAAAGAACTTAAAAAATGGATCAAAGAACAAGAAAACTAATGACCATACACAAGGCATTGCATCAAGAGATGACGCTGACAGACTATGTGTCAAGAAGAAAGGGAGGAAGAGGACTTGCCAACATCGAAGACAGCAAGGTCACATCGATACAACAACACGAAGACTACATGCAAAGGCTCGGAGGAGACTGATTAAAGCCATCAGATATGATGCTAATGGCACGAGGATCAGCGGAACATCAATAACCGGAAAACAAATCTGAGAAGAAAAGCAACTCTATGGATGTTTCAAACGACTTACAAGCGACATCTCACACGAGAAAACGTTGACATGGCCAAGAAAAGGAATCCTTCTGATAGAAACTAAATCTCTTCTAATAACAGCACAAAACAACACCATAAGGATTAATAATGTAGGTTATTTGGTGAAAGAGACGAAACGATCAATCACATAAGCGAATACAGCAAATTAGCACAGAAAGAATATAAGACAACGCATGACTGGGTGGAAAAGATGATCCACTGGGAATCGTGCAAGAAGTTGAAGTTTCACCATACGAACAAATAATAATAATAATAATAATTATAATAATAATGAAGAGGAAAATATGTGGTGTTAATATGATGCCTTTGGGCCAGTGTTTTGCTGTCTGTTGTATCTCAAACTCCGAAGGGATTGTATGCAACTTTTTTTTTGATAGTCAGATTCTGGTTTGGGTATATTCTGTTTGCCAGTATAGTCAAATTTTAATCTATTGCACAATTGCCAGCGAACCCTTTTTCCTACCCAGTCACCCTAATGCATGTATTCCTTTTTACAGTTTGCTGTCTTTACTTATTTTCTGATTACCCATTTCATCTTGGTCACCACCTATCCTACACTCAATATTCTCTTGTGTACCATCAGTTTTTGCTTTGACACAATTCGTTCTTATGGCATTCAGCTGGGGTTGTAGAATACATTGATTGCACCTCTGCAGAGGGTTAACATCCCCTCCCAAACGAGTCTCCTGAATATGACACAAAACAATCTGATAAGGAGGTTCCAGTAATGCTGGAGCTTTGGGGAACGTGGAGTACCCCTTCATTGCTATCGAAACCAAATCCACTCTGGCCCGGAGTGGTAGTACCTGATGAGGACCTATCTATTGGTGAAATAGAATTAAAATGAATGCTTATGCTTAACTGAATTATTTGAATTGGAATTGTTTGACTAAACTGAATTGCTTCAAATAGAAATATTTTTGACAATTAAATTGTGTACTTATGCTAAACTGATCTGTTTGAAATAGAACTGTTTTAACATTGAAATTGTACTTATGCTAAACTGAATTGCTTAAAATATACCTCTTTTAACATTTAACTGTGTGTAGAGAAAATCAATACCAATACTAAACTGAATTGTTTAATTAAGAATTCTTTGACTAAACTGAATAGCTTGAAATAGAAATGTTTTTGACAATTAGACTGTGTACTCATGCTAAACTAAGTTGATTTAAATAGAACTGACTGCTTATATAAAAATTGATTTAGCATTAAATAACCTACAAAGGTTGATATGCCATAAAACCCAAGCAACCACAACCACCAACCAAATTTCTGTTCTCTTTAGTTTTCCGTTTCGTAGCCAAGTCTAGGTCATCTTATGAGCAATTTCTATAGATTGTCACTTGAAGTATCCATACAGTTGTTTTTCTTTGCTTTTTTTTTCTTTTCCAAATGTTTCGTTTTACTTTTTGGCCTTAAGTTATATCTGTTGATAAATCCGTCATCGGATTTGTAAGCTGATATACTCTGTCGTTATTTACCCTTTTTGTATATTCCTCTAACGTTTGAATTGTTGCATCAACAGCAACCTCAACACAGGTTATTTGCCTTTTTTCTTCCTTTTGTCAGACAAAGTTTGTCTAAAATATCTATCCATCATAGGAGATTCAGCGTTGTCAACAGTTTCACTTTCTATCTTTCAGTGTTCCTCCTTTGTGTATTCTAAAAGATTAACTTATATGTTGGACTACCGAGTTATTGACTACTTTGATGAAATTTCTACGGCAGAGTTTGATTTCGACGTTTACTTTTTATCCTGGAATACACAATTCTTACTTTTTCTTTCATCTATGTTTTCTTTATTGTATCCATTTCAAATAGTATCTGGTATTTTTCTTTTTTTTTTCTTTTTATTCCAAATGTCCTTTTGCTTTCTTAATTGGGCAGTTTTATTCCTTCCGCTATTTTTCTTTTCCCTTTCATTACAACAGTTCATTTATTATCCTTTCACTCATTGCTAGTTTTTAACACATGCTTTATGTGTTGGTCTTTTATTTGAGGCTGAGTGACAGCACGTCGTCACAGGTCTCCAGGACTCTCTTGAGTATTCTAGCTTATCTTAACTATGATGTGGTCTGTGGAACCTCGTTTATTCCCTTGATTTCAAATTCCTTTAATCTCCATACCAAGACAGTGGGAACTGTTCCAAATCTCCAATTACATTTTGTATTATCGTCACTTAAATGATCCACAATTTTCTCAATTCTCTGGAACGATCCAAGTATTTGGCCATATTTTCGATTTCTTTTTATTTTCCCTATGTAATCAGATGGAAGAGCAAATGTATTCGATGGTATGTTCTTTTTTTTTTGTTTTTTGTTAATTAACGCTAGCTCGTATTATCTGGCCGAAACTGGATGATATGTTTGTATCACGTGATATTATGGGTTTCATTTCTTCGGACGGTTTCTCTTTTTTGCAAATGGTATACTTGTTAACATGGTTAAATCTTAATTACTTCCACCACTGTCAGTAGATCACCATTCCCACCCAGTGGTTCTTAGTCCTGAATTATTTGGTATTTTATTCTTATAGTTATTATAAAGTTAATTTCTCGATAAAAAATATAAAATTATAAAATAATATTTTACAACAGCTATATAACAAAGGTAGAATTTTTCAAAAAAAATCCTTAAGATATCGGGCTAAGATATTGAAATTCTTTAAAAAAAGAACTATTCATTTCTGAGTTTTATCAGTGCACTTATTCAATCTTGAAATTTACCTTGAAGGTAGATGTATGATAAGTGCTTAACCAAGTTTTCTCTATTTTAGCATTTTGTTCTGTCATTTTAGATCGAACCTGATGAAATTATTGTCAAAAGAAAAAGATAGAAATAATTCAAAGAAACCCATGAAATAAAGATGATGTTTAAATAATCATACCCCTAGTTATGTTTCGATAAGTCAATGAACGAATTTAGAGAAACCAGACCCTAAACTCAATACAAACCCATCACTCCTATTATTGATTGATTTTACCGGCATATAGACCTAGCTAGGGTTATTTTTTATTGTTGTATATCAGAGTGTAAGTAATCACAATAATTATTTATAAAAATATAAACTCTTTTTTATTACTACAAAAGTCGAAATTGTTGCGAGAGAGAGAGAGAGAGAGAGAGAGAGAGGTTACCGTTACGATTTACACCACGTTCAGATACGTATATTCAGAGAGCCTTGCTTCTTCGTGCTTCTTTCATGGGAGATTGATTCAGAGTAGCCTAACAATCTCACGGTAAGTGACCACAATACTTATTTATAAGAATGTAAACTCTTTTGTTATTACTACAAAAGTCGAAATTGTTGTGTAAGAGACAGAGAGAGAGACAGAGGGAGAGAGGTTAACGTTATGATTTACACCACGTTCAGATACGTATATTCAGAGAGCTTTGCTTCTTCGTGCTTCTTTCATGGGAGATTGATTCCGAGCAGCCTAACAAACTCACGGCGTAACTCTGTTGACTGTTGACTGCCTTCTCTCACCGATCGTTGGATTGAAAACTTCCGTCATTATATGTGTTCAGCCGTCCACAATTTATCAATTCCGGATCCACATCTACGCAATTCTTCCAACACAGTTGACTTGGCATTTCTACTAGCCCTTGTGTACCTTAGGACACAGCTGAAGATCCTGTTTTTAAAATTCACACTAACTGGCCTGTCAAAGGTCAATATGTATTACAATGTTTAAACTTTAGGATTTCGCCTTCATTGTACATTTATATATACATTTTTGATACTGATGTCTCTGGGAAACTTTTTGCACACTGTCCTAATGATTATAAATAATTTTCAAACATATATATTTGATGCAAAGACGCGGTCCTCACTGCTACGGTCACTCCTGGTCAGAGAGAACCTTGGATTAATAGCAATAAAGAAAAATATCAACTCTCTCCAGATCTCTATAACTGGAGCCTCTGCTTTGGATGCTGCTTGGTATTATTTCCGGGACACTAGTATAAAAATAAGAAATTATTTTATATTGATTATTTCTGATTATCTGTATTGTAACATTTTGGATAGTGTAATTTTCGGTTTCACACTGAATAACTGACAGTTATGAGCTGTTAAATTACCACGGAAGAATCATAGAAGTGACAGATAAGAATTAATATTAACATAACTCCATGGAAGAAATCAAGGATGCATTCGACACTCCGGGAAAGCAATTAAATCTGACTGCCAATGAACAAAGACTGGGGAGTACAGAGGTCGAAACATTTTAGTAGCTCGTAAAAAGATTTTTTTTCAAATAGTTCTGAAATAACTGCTATGAAAATACTAGGTGCGGCCGAAAAATCGATACTGCCATGGGTTGAAAATTCGGAACAGTATCATTCCGATGTCATATGAAATGAGTTGGAAAATATCCCTGTGTCACAGGACATGAGAACCTTTCAACAAAATATGTACCGTATGCACTGGTTTAATCTATAATCTTAAATAATCATATCTGTAACAGAAAGACATAATAATACATTAGCTACATAGAGCTACCATTACCACTTGCTTAAGTTCACTTGCATCTGACAGGACACAATTTAATATTTGGGACGTATTTCTGCCACGCCCTGTATATGGCAATATGGATATATAACACTGTAAACAGTAGAAGGTGTCTCAAAATAGATGCAACCAATTAATATGATAATTCATATTGCATCAATTCATCTTTGATCTGTTTCTTGAAAAAACAATCATATCACTTAAGAAACTTCAAACCAGATGAAAGAACACAAATTGATTTACTTTATCTTACAGTTCACATGAAAGACCAAGTTCTTAGAAACGTCTTCGGGGGACTTTTTCGAACTCCTTCCGACAGAATCTCTCATCGCATCTACAATGTGAAAATATCTCACAGTCAACTTCCTGCCAGATCTAGAATTTCTAGGCTTTTTAGTGTGGCTTAAAATCTAAGTACCCAATGATAAATTTGCCTTTCTTTGGGATAATTGTTAAGTGAAACTTCCTGCGAAATTTTGCTTGCACAGTTATGAATGATTTTTTCCCAAATAAGTAATGGGGGGTGTCCTCGTGGTGTAATGGTTAAAGCGATGGACTGCGGAATTGCGTTATTACGTTCACTTTTGGGCAAATACCCTTGGGAAAGGTATGAACCCCCTTATCCTCTCAGCTATGGGTTAAATAGTACCACTACTGTTCTTCTAGTAGAATTGCTTTGGCATTAAATAACCTACAAAGGTTGATATGCCATTAAAAAAAGAAACCAAACCAAATAAGTAATGATGGAAAATATTTTCACTTCTCTTGTTCAATGTATTGTGATCGAGTTATGATATTTATCATAGTACACTATCTCCAAATCTGAGATCAAAAGAACACAACATTACTACTAGTAGAGTTACTAGCAGCCACATGAGTCCCATGAGATTTGAGACACCCATTATGAGTTAATAAGTCGATTATAGAGAATAGGTTTTATAAAAGCAACGCCATTGATTGCCAAAATTTCTTTATATTTGATTGCAAAGTTGGAGGTTAACATTAAGATTTTATTAAGAACTTTAGTGAGGAAGATCTGAAAGCAAATGGGTCTTCGAATTTTTAAAATCTTCTACTATTGCTTTCTTTTTTTATGGATATATGCATATAATTTGGGGGCAAATATTTTACAGAGACGTGACCAGAGAAATGAAATCGTAAGGAAGACGTATCGTGCATTTTGTTTTCCTTCTCTTTCTCATTTCACTGATATAAAAAATATATATATATCCCTTTCTCAGTAATGCCCAACTGACCAACGCAAGTAGTTAAAGACCAAAATACTTATAGATAAAGATAATATCTACTGGCTAAATACAAAGTAAAACAAAATAAAACAGAAATCCAAATTTGGTGATAATTTTCTTAAACAGAACTTTGCATGGAATTACAGCAACGTGATGTATAAAATGTGATGAGGCAAACGCAATTTGATCCTTCTTAATCTATCTATACAGTAGTGCATTACAGTCTTGGATATTCATAGTCCCTCACACACGGTCAATCTCTTTTCAGTTATACTAATGATTTATCTAAAGTAAATTATTATACTAAAGCTTTTATACCTAGAATTATATCTATGTCTATATATCTATATGTAGTATATACTGGAAACTTCTATAGAAATTCGTTTATCATGTTTACTTCCTATTAATTATGATAGGATTTAATTTTTGTTTGTAGTATATACTATAAACTTCTATATAAAATTGTTTATAATGTTTAGTTGTAGACGACCGTAGTCGAAGACGACCAGAAGTCTCCCTTTTCAATCGCTACTACACCGAGTTGTAGGGGAGGGCGCTACTCCTTTCCCTAGATTGCTCCACTTTACCCTTGATACGTACCTTATATTGCTGAGTGTTAGGCAAGGAGGTATCAAGTACCATTTTTAAAGTCTTTGGTATGACGAGACCAGGGATTGAACCCAGGTCTCCCGGACCATTGGCGAACACTATACTCATTAGACCAAATATTTATCATGTTTACTTTCTCTTAATTATGATGGGATTTACTTTTAGTAAGTGTTTGTATATCTACATTTCATTTGTTTCTATTATTCTATGCTTTTCTTTTATATATTACTAAGGGAAAACAAATAAATTCTCTCAAAGAATACGAATATAAAAAGATAGGTTTCTTTGTTTAATGGCATATCAACTATTTTTAGGTTATTTAATGCCAAATCCATTCTCCTAGAAGAACAGTAGTGGTACTATTTAACCCATAGCTGGGAGGATAAGAGGATTCATACCTTTCCCTAGGGTATTTGCCAGAAAATGAACGTAATAGCTCGACTGGAGTACGAACTCGCGTACTACGATTCCGCAGTCCATCGCTTTAACCATTACACCACGAGGACCCCACATTTTTTAAGGGGGTTCATACCTTTCCCAGGGGTATTTGCCAGAAAATGAACGTAATAGCTCGACTGAAGTACGAACTCGCGTACTACGATTCCGTAGTCCATCGCTTTAACCATTACACTACGAGGACACCCCCTATAAAAAGACAAAATTCTTAATTAATGCCAATTTCAACAAAGACACAGCTTTACTATTTTTATAAGCTTTTAATGCATAATTCATCTTGATTTACACACTGAAGGAATAAACATTGCTACTCATTTACAAAGTCATAGTGACACTTACTAAAACTGCTCGTTTATAAGCTGGTATTTTAATCAGCGTTTGAAGGTATAAATTTTTGGTAAAGCACAAAAAGCTGATCAATTTTGGTCTCTAGTAAGAAGCTTCTTTTCTCTGAACTTCATCCGATGAGTCTACGTAAGAAAATATGTTTAATATTGATTGCTCACTTTTTCTTCTTCTGGTGTACACTTCACTGATGAAGGTCAGAGGAAAGAAACTTTTTAAGAGGCTAAAACTGAATCTTCAATTGGGAAGCATTAATGAAACCAATACTACAACGCTTCAGCGAGAAATTTTGGTACCATTAGTAAATATAAAACAATATAGTCCATCGAAGATTCCATAACAACAGCACTCACATGCACACTTACACGCGCACGTACACACACACACACACACACACACACACACACATATATATATATATATAATTGGAAAACTCATCTAACCGTCATTTTGCTATTATAAATTTATTTCAGCTGGCCACTTCATAAGAGAAATCACCCTCTTCATATATATATATATATATATATATATATATATATATATATGTAACCTTGTAACAATATTTTCGTTTCTATAAGTTTGATGTATCTGCTATGGAGAGGAAGTTTGGTTTGCTTTGGTTTAGTTTGATTATATATATATATATATCTTTAAGAAAAAAGCCAAAGACCGGCTAATTCAGGATTATAAATTTATTTCCATCCTGTATTTTCAGTTTCTGGTGTGAACCAAAACCATGAAGAAAAAAAAATTATACAGGACTTCTTCAGATCCAATGGATAATTCACACCAGAAACTGAAAATACATGATGGAAATAAATTTATAATCCTGAATTAACCGGTCTTTGGTTTTTTTCTTAAAAAAATATTGCTCTGTAATAAATTACATTGAGTTCTCTACCAGGAAAATTTAAATGTTCAGCTCTTGAATGATTTTCTTGTCCTGTGGGAATTACTCCAAATTCTGGTTTAACCTGACCGAATATTACCTATATATATATATATATATATATATATATATATATATATATATATATATATATAGTTCTATTTCAAACAAATAAGCTCAGCATAAGTAGTTTTTTGTTTATGCACAGTTAAATGTAAAAGCAGATCTATTTCAAACGATTCAGTTTAGCATGATTACACTGTTTAGTTCTATTTAACCCATAGATGGGACCCTATCAGATGCTACCAAAACGGGCCAGTGTAGACCTGGGAGTAATGGCAATGAAGGGATACTCCGCATTCGTCAAAGCTCAGGCATTATGATTCATCAGATTCTTTGTGTCATATCGACGACATTTGTTATGGAAGTCATGCCCCTCTGCAGAGATGCAGTCTGTGTATTTTGCTGCCCCAACCGATTGAGCCAATGGAATTAAAAATAAAATCATCTGGTGAAAGTTTTCCACACACACACACACACACATATATATATATATATATGTATATATATTATTTGGTCCCGAACAACTGCCACATAATTAAAGTCTTCTACCAATTTAATCAAAGCTTGATGAATAAAAAACGGTTGATTAATAAACGGAACTACTTTTAACACAAGCTTATCTATTTTATGGAATTCTTTTAAAAACTAATCACTTACAGGTTATGCAAAGCGTATATCTAATTTTGAAATTGATCTTGAAGGTAGATGTATGATAACAGTTCAGCAAAATTTTTCTTATCTTTGTTCTGGTATTCAAGATCAAATTAAAAAAAAAATATCAGAAGAAAATAGAAATGATTAGAGCCATTCAATAAAACGTTGAATTTTGCCTTAAGAGTTTGCAAAAGGTTGCACCTTTGGAAGGAAATCAATAGTGATGAATTTTTTCATCTTTTAGAAGACGGTCACTATGATCTTCCTTTTTAGCAATTGTACCGATACCTTCTCTTGAGCTGCTCATTGTCCTTGTGGGTAGAGTGTTCGCCAATGATCCGGGAGACCTGGGTTCAATCCGAGTTCGCGTCATACCAAAGACTTTAAAAATGGTACTTGATACCTTCTTGCTAAACAATCAGCAATATAAGGTACGTATCAAGGTTAAAGTGGAGAAATCCAGGGAAAAGAGTAGCACCCTCTCCTACACCTCAGTGTAGTAGCTATTGAAAAGGGAGCCTTCGACTACGGTTGCCAACTTTACTTTACTTACCGATACCTTTTTTCTTTAAGGAAGTTACAGTGGGTGTTCATTCATTGGATTGTCTTTTTGATTCAAGCTCATAGTGACAAGCCCATTGGTAATATTTTTTACTAAAACATGTTTATCCGTACATTTCATACATTCATCAGTAGATGTCTTATACTTTTCATTTCTAAGCAACCAAGACATTAATGACCAACCTCAGTTCATGTCTGAACCATTCTTTGATTTGAGTAGCCTCATAACAAATTTTTAACAAATTGAAATAATTTTGTCAATTATGCAAAGTGTACTTTTTGGGAAGTAAATTTTGTTCTTCTCGAAAAATTCCATTGATGTATTGAACATCTCTTATATATATATATACATATATATATATATATATATATATATATATATATATATATATATATATATATATGTGTGTGTGTATGTGTGTGTGTGTGCAGTATTTGCCATGAGGTAAATTATTTTTGGCAGAGTTAAACAGGCTTGAATTCAGAGTTTTCCATCTTCTTAATAGAAGGGCATACTTGCATAAAGAGCCTAGTTGGCTATTATATCAACCCGCAGTTTTCCCAATGTTACCAGGTTAATGGGAAATACAGTCTCATTCAGGATTTGAAGTCGGGTGGGCTAGCCCATTTCTCACGGTGATAACCAAAATATATATTATGTGTGTGTGTGTGTGTGTGTGTCTGTGAAGGGTAGTTTGAAAGTTTCAAAAGTAATCTCCTCTAGGAAAATATTAATCTCCTTATTCACTGGCTATTGATTAAATGGTGCTAATATCCTCTTGTGCAAGAGTTGCCCCGTCGGCTGGGGCTATAGAATACACGGACTGCTTCTCTGCAGAGGGGTAAGACACCCCTAACGAGTGTCCTGGACATGACACTAAACAATCTGATTGTGAGGTTCCAGTGATGCTGGAGCTTTGGGGAATGCAGAGTACCCCTTGATTGCCATCGCTCCAAGGTCTACTTTGGCCCAGATTGGTATCACCTTATATGGGTCCTATATTTGGGGTAAATAGAATAGAACTAAATCGTGCTTCCTTCACAATACTGATTTTTGCATTTAAACTGCGTACTTATACTAAACTGAATTGCTCGAAATAGAACTGTTTTGATGTCTAAACTGTGTACTTATGCTAAACTGAATTATCTGAAATAAAACTGTTTTGACATTTAACTC
>CAUZXS010000402.1:0-66202 GCA_963585895.1 Sepioteuthis lessoniana
CCTCCTACCCCACCAAGCTATGATTAAATTGTTGGGCAGACTGGGTTCCTTTGCCTTAGTAAGGCGAGTAGTCTAGGAGAAGGAAAACTCTGAATTTAAATCATCTTTACTCTGCTTAAAAAATTAACCTTGTGTCATAGAGATTGGGTAAATACATTCTTATTAACCTAGAGATCCTTATAAGTTCCATATTTTAGCTGTTCTTAGTTAGCTGTATGAATGAAACAACAAAGCTACAATGATTTAACTTGTATCTTATAAGAAGTATAACAATACTAGAAACATACAAGCTGACAATTGATATGATAGTTTAAATTATGATTACTATCAATGATATGATAATTGTTCACTGGTAGAAATGTAGAAATGAATTTAACAATTTGGTCAAGAAAAACTTTTTTTAACTCTTAAAACTATGAGTTTTATGAATAAAAATTGAATGATGTACTAAAGTTTTTTTTTGTGTTTTTTTTTTTTAGAATTTTCTTTATATTCAAATAATATATTTTATTTTATATTTCTTAGAGACATGAAATAACGACTGATCGCCTAATGAACATCATTTTAATCAGTAAATATTATTTATTTCAAGTCAAGTTGGTGACCTTGGTTGAGTGTGACCCAAAGGCTCCCTTTTCAATAGCTACTACACCGAGGTGTAGGGGAAGGAACCTGGTTATGTTGTGGAGCATGTGTCTTAGACAGGAATAGCCTGGTGGAACCAATCCTTTTCCAGGTCTGGTTTGAATTCAGAGCTTTCCTTCTCCAAGATTTGTTGTAATACCAGGGATGTTGAGTCCAGTACTTCTACTATTGCTTGAGAGAGAATAGTTGGATTCATGCTTTTTTTAAGGGTGTTGGTGCTGTGAAATGCAAATGGCCTTATTCAGGATTTGAACTCTGGTAGCCAAGTCCACTTCCTGTGATAACCATTATGCTATGAGTGCCTCTGTCAGTAAAGATACAAGCTTTTTTTTATATATATAGGAATTGACTACAAATAATCTATATTAATAATTCAGAAGAGTTTCTTATGTTCTCTAGATAGCCAAATAGTTTGATTTAGAACTACTAAATTTGCTATACGTACATATTGGACCCTGGAAGAGGTCTTAGCATTAAAAAAAATTGTTTTTCATGTAGAACATGAGTCTCATTGAAAAGTTCTTTAACAACAATGCTCTGTAATCAATGGTAAGCCATATTGCTGCAAGACATAATTCATTATACAAAAATTAAATTTCCAAACTTCAAAAGAAAAAAAAAAATGAATGAATTTGTAATGATTTGTTGTACTAAAATAATTATTTGACCTTAATTAAACATGACTAATTTATAGGTAGCTCTTTAAGCTGGAGATGTGAAATGATTACATAGCATATTTGTTTTGTTAAAACTGATAATCAAAACAAAAACCAAAAATGTTTAAATTGATAAATAAATCTCTTTTCTGTTATGTAGATTTATCTTTTATATTAATGATTACCATTTGGTATAATTTTTTTTAATTAACTTAAAAGATTGTAAAATTATCATCTATGATCCTAATTTTGACATATAACCTAACGTAGATGGTTACTTCAACTAGTTCTTTGATACTTGTCATTAATCAATAAGTGTCAATGATCACCAAAATCGGCTTTCTAATTTTTTTTTTTTTTTGTATTTAGATTTTTGATGATGATTCTAAAGTTTTTACATTTAACTTGATGACTTCTAAACACATTGAGTTCACAATGAAACAGTAAGCTATGATATTGCTGTTTCTATTTAAGAAGAACTGAAGGGTTCTTTTATATTTTATATTTGTCTCCATTATAACAAGAATATGGACCTCAGAAAATTATTATTCCATTGCAAAATGGACTGGAAATTGTCTTATTCTATGAGATAAATTCTTCTAAGCATATTACTGTAATAAAAATTTTGCTACAATCTGCTATTTTTGCTAGGTCATTATTACTATTTTGTATGGTTGCTGAATATTATATTAATAAAGTTCTTCCTTGTTGATGTGTTTTGTGGTTTGGTACAAATTTTTTTTTTCATCTGGTCTTTTTTGAAGACAGAGTATTACCTCCCCCACAAAAAAAAAAAAACATGAAAAATATGTCAAATCAGGTAGAAATTATAAAGTAAAACTAAAAAAAACAGAACAAATAAGTATATGAGATTTTGAGATTTGACGTATATCAAATTAAAACTTAGTTTCAAAGCATTAGCATAAACTTTTTTTTGACCTGCCGGATTGTCGTCGTCTTTGGAAATATAACAGGTCACATCTGTGACTGGAGCACAGATTAACAATCAACCAACTTCATCTTTAAAAGTGGTGTTGATTAATAAAATAGAGTGAGAGCCACTGAGAGATTTCCATGATTCTTTGTCAGGGAACTATGTGCTATCAGCACAACTGATGATGATTTACACACACAATCATAAATATAATTAGAATTTTGAATTTTAATGATATATAGATAAAAGATATCAATGTTTTCATCTGTGAGATTTACATAAAAAGTTTTAGAATATTTTTCTTGAGAAATATAAGCTATATCAAAAAAATAGAAGAACTATTTGTGTTTGACTATTATGAATATTTTTTGACACCTCTTGAAATAGATACCAAAATATTTGAGAATATTTTGATAAAAAGATATATGAAAGCTAATGTTACCTAACTGAAGCAATATATATATATATATATATATATATATATATATATATATATATAGTTTACGGAAAAGAGTAGGTCCATAAAAATCCTTGTCAGATTTTTAATATTATGCATTTTTTATTTTTCAGCATAGCCACAGCAGCTGATATGGAACTGAAGAGAATAATGGGGTTTGTAAACTTGTTTGTTCTTTTGGATGGAAGTGTTGTGAATAATTTTGAGAAGAGGGTTTGTTTTGTTTTGTTTTTGTTTTTTTGACTATTTGTGGCAATTTTTTTTTTCCATAAAAACTGATTTTAAATGAAAGTACAAGAATTTTATTATTTCTAATCGAATGTCATTCAGGCAAAATACATATCATTAGTTATTATTTATTACTAAACTGTACAGCATTAAATATGTAGCAGTGTAAAAATAAGTGGACCACTTTTAGGGTAATCCCTGTGATGTAATAGCTAAAGTGCTGGACTGCAGCCTCAAAGAATGCTAGTTCAAACTCCACTTGTACTATTATGTTCACTTTTGGACTATTACCCTTGGAAAAAGTATGAACCTCCTTCCCTCTTCAGCTATAGGTTAAATAGTATCATTGCTCTTCTTCTAAAAGGATAGCTTTGGCATTGAATAACCCACAAAGGTTGATTTGCTTGTAAACAAAGAAAACCTCACATATATATTGATGGAATTTTATTTTTGTCTAGAGAGGTGTTGCAATCTTATTTTTGGTTGCAGTTTCTCTGAAGTTTGCTAATGAATAATACTTTATAATATCCATTTTGATATAATTTTCCTCTAGAAATAATAAACTCCTTGTATTTTTGGTTTAGAAAGAAATCAAATTAAAATTTGTTAGGGTATACTTATTTATGGGTGAAACTGTATAAAGTTTTAAGATAAAGTATGTACATACTGCATAAAGTTTTAAGATAAAGTATGTACATTTTTCCACTCCTCATCCTATCATTTTTCTGTCCATGTTGTTTACTAACAGCTATAGAATGTAATGGGCTGAGTCGTCATAGTAGAAAGCGAATGAATCTAAAAATAAAAAGAATTATTAATCCAAAAGGAATAACAGTTAACAGTGCTTCATCTATAAATTGTGATAATCTGAGGAATATGAAGGTAATGGTATTACCAATTATAGATGGTGCCCTTGGAATGGTTCCTGAATTCCTGGAAAAAATATTGGGGGAACTGTAAATCAGAACAAGAATTGAGACCATCTTGCTAGAATACTTAACAGAGTCCTGGAGACCTGAGAAGACTTACTCTCACTCAGATATCAGTGAAAAGCCACCGGTCAAAACTGGTGGGAAAAACTTACAAGGAGTAAAATAATAATAATAATAATAATGATAATTTTGAATTATATTTTCCTTCATCATCTTCATTTTGGTACTTTGAATACAAGCTACTTATGTTATTGTTTCTATGGCAGTGAGAATCAGTATACAATAATAACAAGGGATAAACTGCTTGTGAGACTTGAAGTCATGTCCCCATTTTCCTTAAGTTGGCCTGGGTCTTCATATCAGTTGCTTTATGATCTATATTGCAAGAGGTATGAGAGAACTCCAAATAATACCTATACACTCATAATCAAAAATAAGTAGAATTTGAAAAAAGAATGTCAACATGCTTATGGGAGTACCTTTATGATATAATTTCAAACAGTTTCCACTTGTTCACCATACCTGACTAGAATGTTATTATTTCTATGGAAGTATCTTTATTAGAAAAGCCAAACTGATATTATGGAGACCACCTCGGACAGATTCCAGTAATGTGTTGACAGGGATAGTTAAGAGGTGAAGACTTTAAAATCATATAAAAGAACTCCCATAGAAATGTAAACATTTATTGAAACACCCTGTGTGTGTGTGTGTGTGTATATATATATATATATATATATATATATATATATATATATATATATCATTGGATTGCATGAAATAAGACTTGAAGAAGCATTTAAATTTGTATATAAATAATATTATCACATTTTTAGTTGCTTTATTTATTTTTGTATTTTGTTTTATTTCTCACCTCTGTTAGCTTCTATCCCCAAACATTTTCACTCCCCCATTTGTTAAAGTGTTATATTGTAATATGCAAAGGTAATGATGAGTGTAAACACATCTGACCCCAGGACTAAAGTTCTTTGCATCCACAAGACGAAAGCATTGAATGATCTTGTAATGGTTTCTCTATTATTTCTTTGTTCTCTTTTGTAGAAGTATTGATTGGAATGCTCCTGCCATAATCAATAAGCTCTATGGTATATTTCTTGGAACAATTGTCATCAAAGGAAAGGTAAGTCAATAAATACAATATATTACTATTGTGTTGATTTGGTCTTGGACTGACCAATTGTGATCTACATAAAAGGCACAATATAATTTCCTTGAAAATGTTAACTTATTTTCACTTTTTAGGAACAAGTGGTCTCTTGTACGATAGTATTTCTTTTCAAATGAATAGTTTCATGTGATTGATTTAGCACTTGACCTGGGTACCAAGTATTGATCTGTATAAAATAATGTTTCTAGTGGTGGTGCTCATGCTGTAATGGTTACTGTTGTTGCAAATGGACATGGTGACCAGAGTTCAAATCCTGAATGAGGGTGTTTGCATTTCACATAGAGCTGTTACCCTTGGGAAAGATATAAACCCAACTGTTCTTTGTCCAGTTAGCTGGGGCTGTAGAATACACTGACTGCATCTCTGTAGAGGGGTAAGACTCTCCCAACAAGTGTCCTAGATATGACACTAAACAATCTGAAGGTGAGGTTCCAGTAATGTTGGTATTTTGGGGAATGCGGAGTGCCTCTTCATTGCCATTGCTCCCACGTCCACTGGCCTGGAGTGGTTGCACCGGATAGGGTCTTATCTATGGGTCAAATAGAACTAAACTGTATACTTATGCTAAACTGAATTGCTTGAAATAGAACTGTTTGACATGCAAACTACATACTTATGCTAAACTGAATTGTTTGAAATAAAACTGTTTTGACATTTAACTGTGTGTAAACAAAATCTATGCTTTCTTAAACTGAATTAGTTGAATTAGAACTGTTTGACTAAACTGAATAGCTTGAAATAGAAATGTTTTTGACATTGAAACTGTGTATTCATGCTAAACTGAGTTGTTTGAAAAAGAACTGATTATTTGTATAAAAATGGATTTGGCATTAAATAACCTACAAAGGTTGATATGCCATAAAACCCAACCAACCAACTATTCTCTCGCCAGTTATGGGTAGATAGTTGGGCAGATTGGGCTCTTTTAACTTTGGTATGGCAACCAATCTAGGAAAAAAATTTCTGAATTGAAAAACCAGTTAAACTCCGCTTAAAAATTTACCTTGTGTCATGTCCTGCTCATGTGGAAGAGTTGGTAAATATATAAAATAAGTTGTCTGAATTTCTGAGATGAAGCTTGAGGATTTTAATTATTCAGGGTTTTCTGATAATTGTCTTCATCTTCATTGTTATATTCACGACATTTTGACTGATATGTCCTCTGGCTTTCTTCAGGTGTTTCTTGTTGAACTCAGGAGCCTTCACAGAACTTTGAACTTTTATGTAATCCATGGTGGTCGCTTGCTCTGATTTCGTTAACCATAACCGAATACAAGTGTTAAGTATTCTTGTATTGTTACTTGCCTGGAATCAGGATTGAACCTGCAACCTCCAGATGTTTGTCATTTAGAAGCTTAGGGAACCAAGCCTATAACCGTTGTGCTATGTGTCTTGCTGGACGGTTCAGAATAAATTTTTGGGATTTATAAATTTGGTGTTCTTACACCACTATGAATTACTACAATTATGTATGATTTTTTTTTTTTTACCTGAGCTCAAATTTGACTCCCCACACGGCCAGAATGTGGCACAAAGGTCAGTTTAATGTGAATTGCCATATAAAAAGGAAACCTGTTGTAGGGTTGTTTTAAAAGTTGTTTAGATTCTGTTGGCAATAAAACCCCAGCCTTTACCTCTTTTAGTTAAAGGGGTGGATGCCTATTTGCTATCACTTGTGGCAGGTCTTCTTGTCTGCATCCAATATTTGTACAGAACTGATGAATGTAAGTCCTTACTGGTTGGCCAACATTCTTGTGACCATGTGTAGAAATGGTACTAATGTATCTTATAAGATTCCAGCAACAATCTCAAAGAAATCAGTGTCATTATTGGATGAGCAAACAATTGCTTTCATGTTTTTGTAGAACATCCTCATAGGGATTACTGTTTATTTGGGGGGACCAAATGCTAAATGTATTGGCTTATAATGATAATTTCTTTAAGATGCCTGCAATGAAACTTGAAACAATCTCCTATACTTCATAAATGAGCCTATCCTGGTATGTCCTTGACAAGTTCACTGATCTTCTTTTTGAATAGTCCCAGTATTCCAAAAGTTCTGCTAATTTCCACTTTCATATCTTTATATTTGGAAAGCTTTATTATTTTACTCCTTGCAAGTTTTCCACATCAGTTTTAACTGAAGTCTGAGTGACATCAAGTCTCCTTTGATCTCCAGGACTCTTCTAAGTATTCTAGCTGATCTTAACAATGCTATGGTCTGGATGGTCTCGATTCTTGCTCTGATCTTTAATTCCCCCAGTCTATTTTCCAGGCATTTGAAATTATTCCTTAATTTATGGTCTACAAATATACTGATCAGACTAACTCTTTATGCCAATGTACATTAAAAAAAACCCCAGTCAATTCCATGTTTTATAAGCAGAGTTGCTTAATACAGAAAAGATTGAACTAACAGATCTTTCATTGAGCCATGTGTATCATATTATCACTCATTGAAAGCTTAATCTTCTTATTTGTTATAATTTTATTTCCATTGTATTATGAAGTCCTTCTCATCTTACAGTTATATTTTTTCTAAATCAACTGTTTGCTTAAAAAATGTCAATATTATATAATGTAGTTCTTTCTTTTAGTACTAATTCTAAAATGAAAATATTTGTTTAATAATAGGAGAGTGGAATGAAACCAGAATGTAGAAAAGTTGCTGCAAGTACAAGAATACGTCTTAAGTTATTTCCTTACTTCTTAAAATCCAGGGAAGCTACCAATATCTTTCCAGCTTGTATCCAGGTAAGTACTTTAAGATTAAAGAAGTCATTTTAATTTGTATTTTCATTGATATCTATAATTGAACTAAGATAGCAGGGTATTCAAAATGAGGATAAAAAAAAACAATGTTTTATTCATGCTTAACAATATTATATTCATAACCGATAGAGAACACTATTCCTGTGCTTTTAATTATTGTGAGATATACACAAATATTTTATTTCATTAATATTATTAATACCTCTGGCAAAAATTATGGAATAAACACACTTAGAGGATATTCATGTTGGTTTTATATTTAGCAGTAAATAAACTTATAACATATAAGATGCAAAACATTTTTTGATAGCTGAATGTTCTGTCTTCATTAAATATACCTTAAACAACCTAGATTAAATCATTTAAATCAATGATATAATTTCTTCTTCCAAGCTCTGCAGAAGAAAAAATTATGGAATTTATTGACAAAAAATATAGAATACTTAGTTGTCCTCCTCAGGCTTTTATGACTGCCTTAATTCTTTCAGGCATTTTTTGCCAGGTGTAGTAGTAAAATCCTTGAAAGCTGATTCTAACTTTTATCAAATCTTTATTAGTTTCCTTTTTTAGATAATAACAGAAATTCATTACTACATCAGTCCATGCTGAATAAAGTTACAATTGAATTTTTATGATTTTAAAAAAAATCTTTGCCTTCTGTAGCCTTAGATTTTGAACACTAAATGGGTATAGTCGTTCCTTTGTATCTTCTAGGTATTGGTTCCAGGACCCACTCTCAGACCACCCTTTTGGCTAGGGCTATAGTATATGCTAACTGCACCTCTGCAAAGGGATAAGGCCCTCTCAGTGAGGTCACCTGTTGGCTGTGGGTGGTGACCTGTAATGGCTGAACCTGAGATCCTGGTGGGTGAGCAGTCTGTGACTTGGTAACCAAAGTGGTCACATGACTTGCAACACTCCACTTAGGCTCTTTCTAAGGTAGATGCGTAGTTGGAGAGGCCAGATTTGATCACGCAGATGTTCATGTCAAGCCCAAGCACCTATATGATTATCCTGACTGTATTTTTCAGATTGTTCTTGTGGCAAACAAATACCCAACCCTACTTTATCTTAAAGGTGCTAGAAGGTGGTGGCTGAGAGTCAATTATGCTGAGATAGCAATACTTGAAACTATTTAACTGTGTGCAAACAAATGATTAATATCAAAAGAAATTGCTTATGTTAGCAATATTTGAAACTAACTGTGTGTAAACAAATAGTTTATATGAAATAGAATTTTAAGTATTAGATAGCAATACTTGAAACCATTTAAGATTATTGATATTAGCATTACTTAAAGTATGTGGAAATAAATTTTAAAATGTTACCTACAATCTGTTTACAAATCACACACACACACACATATCATCATCATCATGTCATGTTGCTAGCACGTATAATTTGGCATTAAATATTGGCATAATGGTTAGAGTGTTCACCAATGGCCCGAGAGACCTGGGTTCAATCCCGGGTCGAGTCATACCAAAGACTCAAAAAATGGTACTTGATGCCTTCTTGCTTAACACTCAGCATTATAAGGTACAGATCAAGGGTAAAGTGGGTCAATCCTAGGAAAGGAGTAGCGACCTCTCCTACACCTTGGTGTAGTAGCTATCAAAAAGGGAACCTTTAGGTCACCCTTGATTAAAGTTGCCAACTTTACTTACTTTGTAAGGGTTGATATACCATAAAACGCAACCAAACCAACAAACCACTTTCAGATCCCAAATATCTATGGATGCTCAAGTCCCATATAGAAAATAACAAAAAACCTGCTTAAGCTCCTTGTATAAAATGATATATAATCTGCTCAAGTTCCTTGTATAAAATGACATAACCTACTCAAGTCCCTCATATAAAATGACATATAACCTATGTACATCCTCTCATATACTTGAAATCATTTCTAGATTACCAATACTACCTAATGGAATGTAAATTAGTTATACTGTAAGTATATAGGAAAGATTTTGGTGCAAAATTCTAAAATTGTTTGAATTACTTAAATGAAACATTTTTATTATCATTAATTTTCCACTTGTGTTTCTTTCATCTTACTCTCTGTCTCTCTCTCTCTCTTTCTCACTGTCTCATTTTATTAAATTACCTTCTCTTATAGCAATGTGAATTGGAGATAAAGAAAATGCCTCTGGCAAGACTCATATTTAAAATCATTCTCTTGTTTTATTATATTAGAAATAAAATCAACTACTAAGAAGCTAGGGAAAACTTGTATAAAAGTAAATATTATCATCAAAATCTTTGTGCCATTTGAAAGAAGAAAAACTAGAGAAAATTCGAATATAAAATTGATTTTATATTCTCTAAAGATATTTGTAAAAAGTTGTTTACCTATAAATCAAAAAAAAAAAAAATTATTTGTATCTGAAAATGTTAAAGCCAAAAAACGTCTCATTTTTAAAAATCTACCAAAAATAAGTTATTGGATTTTAATTAGGTTTTCAGTACTTATTTAATAAAAAGCACAAAACAAATTAAACACATTTCCATTTTAAATTTCTTTCAAAAATAAAAGCTGCTCACAATACAAATAGCAAAATAAATAAAATCTCAAGTAAATAATGCTGGAGAGAAACTGAAGATCTATGAAATAACAAAGTAAGTAAGTAAAGTTGGCAACCTAAATCAAGGGTGACCTAAAGGTTCCCTTTTTGATAGCTACTACATCAAGGTGTAGGAGAGGTCGCTACTCCTTTCCCAGGATTGACCCACTTTACTCTCGATCTGTACCTTAAAATGCTGAGTGTTAAGCAAGAAGGCATCAAGTACCATTTTTTGAGTCTTTGGTATGACTCGACATGGGATTGAACCCAAGTCTCCCGGGCCATTGGTGAACACTCTAACCATTATGCCAATATCCAGTATTGAAATAACAAAAACTTTTGTAAAATCTATAATATTTCCCTTCAAATAATAACTGAAGTTCATCATGATGTCAGTTCAAGCTGAAAGAACAAAATTACAATTAGATTTTAATGATTAATTGTTGGCTTTGTATGAATTCCATGTCATGTTGAGTGCACAGCAAATTCAAGTTTTGCTTTTTAGAATTGTTTTAGATTAAAGAATTTGTTTTTTCAAACCAAGTTTGCTTGAATCTACAAATTTAAAACCAAGATATACAAAGGGCTGACTATAGAGGAAAATTTAAAATAATTTCTTTTGTCTGTTTTATTGTATTAAAAATAAAATTAACTACTCATACAGTATTAATATTTCTTTGATTTTATCGACTAATTATACCTTTGAAATATTTACATTTATTTTTTATAAACTTTTATTGTCCTCTAGGTGATTTTTGATTGTCTTTTTGGTGCAAGTAACCATGCTCGCCTCAAAGTAATGGCAGTCCAACTTGTCCATCATGTGTGTCTAAGGTAAGATTACAAGCAAAATCCTAGCAATATGTTTTGAACATTTTGTCCATTAAAATTTTAAATAATATAAAAACAAATGGAATAAAATAGATTTTTCTCATTCATTTTTTCCTTGTATTCATTCAAATCAAGGCATATAGCTTTTTCCTCTAAATGCCTGATAGGCATTATTGACAAATACTAGTATTATTAGATGTAATATTATTTGAATAATTTAAATGAAGCATTTTAATAATTATTGATTTTCCACTCTTGTTTATTTTGTCTTAATTTCAGTTGCTTTTTATCATAACTCTGAAATTATCATCCTACAATAAGCAATATGGATTGGAGATAAAAAAAAGGCCTCTGGCAAGATTCATATCCTTCTGTTTGGAAACTTGTGAATATTTTATTTCCAATCCATGCTGCATCCTAATGATCATAGAATGACAGTCTGAGAGATGTTATAGAAATAACAGCAGAAATATGATTAAAGAAATACAAGTCAAAGAAGTTTTCTTATTTCAATCATGCTTTTAAATTGTAGAAACTTAGATACCATTTGAATTTATCTGCTTGCTCTCAATCTGTCTCACGCCCTATTTGATTGTGTTAAGTTACATTTTTTTTTTTTTTTTTTTTTTTATTTAGTTGTTCTGATACCAAATTTAATCCAATCAGCCCTGTACTACTTTCTGGAATGGTTAAACTTCTTGGGATGGCCAAAGAGGTAAATAATTTTTTCTTTTATCCCTATTATTATTTTATACAGTCCAGTTCATTAGGGTTGTAGAATATGCTGACTGCATATGACTGGATATGATACAAAACCATCTGATGGTGTGGCTCCAATCCTGGAGCTCTGGGGAATGTAAAGTACTCCTTCATTCCCATTACTCCCTGGTCTACTCCGACCTGGAGTGATCGTACCTTTTAGGGTCTCATCTATAGCTTAAATTGAACTTGTGTTCTGGGTATGACACTAAACTACATCTGATGGTGAGGCTCCAGTCCTGGAGCTTTAGGGAATGTGGAGTACTCACAGGTCTATTGTGACTTGAAGTGGTAGTACTTCTTAGGGTCTTATTTATGGGTCAAATAGAACTCTTTAACTATTTAACTGTGTGCAAACAAATGGCTGATATTAAACTGAATTGTTAGTGTTAGATAGCAATACTTGAAATCATTTAACTGTGTGCAAACAAATAAGCTCTGGCTAGTTTAAAATGTTACATACTGACTATTTGATTACAAATCATATTTAATATATATATGCATAAACAGGATTTGGCATTAAATAACCTATGAGGGTTAATATGCCATAAAACCCAACCAACTCGCATATTATTTTTTACTCAAAATCACCTTAAGCAAAGCTAATTGGCGGCTCTGTTGTTAGAGTGTTGGGATATTTTGACTGTATGTTTTACAGAGGAGTAAGACCTCTCCCGGAAGGGCGTCCTGTGTATGACAGTAAATTCATCTGGTGGTGAGACATCAATTCTAGAGTAACCCTTTATTGGCATTAATCACAAGTTTACCCTGACCTGGAGTGGTAATGCCTGTTAGGGTCCTATCTATGGGTCAAATAGATTTGTTTGAAAATTTTAGATTTATTTGGTTTTGATATAAAATAAGTATAAAATATTAATGAAAAAATATGAAGCATAATTTGAGATTATTTTATATTTTAAGACAGTTTTTTTATTCTACAGGAAATTTAAGTAGCCTATGTGTTTCCTATTATGATTTCATTTTTATGTTTGTATGATATTGTTAAAACAAAAATGCTCATTATAGTGACATTTTTTGTTAGCATTGTTGTGTTAAAATGCTTTAACTTAGAGAAATTTCCAATCCAATATGCAACTTAATAATATTATGGGTCTGCATTTATACACACCTCAATTATAATTTCCCAAAAAAGAGAAATATTTGATACCAATTAATTATAAGTACTATAAATAGGGTGAGACTTGATATTGTGTTTCATGGCCAATTTTTTTGATCTTTAAGAAAGTTTACTTTATTTTCATTTGAAATTTTAATTTTATCCATTTATTTTATACTACTGAATTTTCTGCAAGTCCACATTTACATTCCTATTTAAAAATAGATCATTTGAACTGTAAAAACAACTTAAGATTTAGAGAAAGTTTATTTTAATTTAGAGAGTCTTTAACTGTCCATAATTGATCCTCTTTTCAAAGAAACCTATAGATAAAGTTAATTTCTTATTCATTGTATCTGCCAGTTTTTAAGATATAATTTTCATGAATATTTTTGCTATTACTGCTCACTGCAACTTATCAAAGTCTCATCGCTATTCATTTTGAGCTTAGATAGATTGTTCCTCATTCATAATAGTATCACATTTTTTGATACAGTGCAAGATTTGTATCGTTATTTTCTATTTTATCATATTTTCTGACATTGAAGTTTTAAAAATTTGACCTGCATCCTAAGAGCCAAAGGTTACTTTATATCTATTCTTTTTTGGAAAATTTTGTATGTTGAAATTTGTTGTTGGAATGTCTTTGATACTTGAGAATACAGTATTCAAATATGCATCTTATATGATGACTTATATTCACAGTATATAAAAATGTTTGTAAAATTTATTTTCTCAGCACATTTTTGTCTGCGCAGTCGGCTGGAGCTATAGAATATGCTGACTGCATCTCTGCTGTGGAGTAAGACCCCACCCCATGCGGTTACCTGTTGGTCATGGCTGGCAACATATGCTTGAGGACAGGATCCTGCTGGCTTCGCTGTCCTTGAACCAGCAACCAAAGTAGTCACATGACTTGCAGAGCTCCACTTTGGCCCTTACTGGTTTAGATGGGTGGTTAGAAAGGACTGATATGATCAGTCTGCTAGTCGTGTCAAGTTCTAGCATCTATATGATTGTCCTAACTATATTCTTCAAATTGCTCTTGTGGTAAACAAATACCCAACCCTATTTTATTTTCAAGGTGCTAAAAGTGTATGACTGAGAGTCTGTTTTGCTGAGATTGCAATACATGGAATCATTTAAACTGTGTGCAAACAAATTATAAATATTAAATAGAATTATTAGTCATAGATAGTAATACTTGAAACCATTGAGAATTATTAGTGTTAGCAATACTTTAAACCATTTAACTGTGTGCAAACAAATGAGCTGTAACTTGTTTTAAAATATGGCTACTTACTAACTAAATGCTTAAATATATATATATATATATATATATATATATATATATATATATATATATATATAAATAAGGATTAGCATTAAAAAAACTAACTAGAGTTGATGTGCCATTGAGCTAAATCAGTCCATAAATACATTCTAAGTGCTTGTAGGAGCTCTTCACTGATGTCCTGCCTTCATTGCCGATTTCGGGTCATTAAACATCATGTTGGCTCTGGCAGTAACCCCGACTTGGGTCTGGATGTACCAAGCTGGCTCCTTAATTTGTGCTACATGTGGATTCTTTTTTTTTCTTTTTCTTTCAGCAGAATTCGTACTTTTATTAGCTCTAGCCAATGGGAAAAGTTATTTTTTTTAAGTAATACTCAACACCTTTTTGTCTGTTTTGATTTTTTTTTTTTTTTCAGTCACTGGAATTTTTTTTTTTTTTTCATTGTAGGATGACAAACTCCGTGGACTTACCTATGTTGCAATTGGTAAAATTGTCAAACGGAGCCCAAGTCTGATCTCAAAAGATATATCACTGATACAGAACTTTTTTGATGCTGTTTGTAAGGTAAGTTTAAATTTATTTCATGTGTATTTTGAGTATCATCTCTAATTGAAGCATTAAAATCTGTAACATTTTTGTGGTAGCTGTGAGCTCCAAGTGTACAGCTATATTTTAAATTATTGGGTTAGCCCAAGACTTTGTACTCTGTTGCTTGTAAGATGGTTTTAGAAGCATTTAATTTGAACTAATTTAATTCAAAAGATCACTTTTAAATGTATTGTGATAATTGTCATATCAGTGTGCATTTAAAAAAGAATTATCAGAATTGGTAATTTTTTTTTTATTTCAATTATTGAAAATGGAAGAAAATATGCAGAATTTTTGGCATGCTGTTCTATTTTAAGAAAACTTTAAAAAATGTGATCCAATTCAAATAAGATTTTTACAATTCATGGAGAAAGTATTGTGAATGATCTAACACATTAAAAGTGGTTTATGAAATTTTGTACTGGAGATTTCTTGCAGAATGATGCTTCCCCATCAGGTAAACCAGTTGGGATTGATAGTGATCAAATCAAGATGTTACTTAAGAATATCAATATGCCTAGTGTAATGGTTATCCTTGAAGGCTTGGTGACCAGAGTTCAAATCCTGGATTTGGCTGTTTGTGTTTCACTTTGTACTATGAGTAAATTGTTGGGCAAACTGGGTTTTTTGGAAAACTCTGAATTCAAACCAGTTTTACTCTGTTTAAAAAATTGTCCCATCCTGCTGTAGCAGAGGGGGTTGGGTAAATACATAACTGAGAATAATCAACTTTATATGATTAGGAAGATCAACATAAAAGTTTTGAAAATCATTTGTTGTAGCTTGATTATATTAGTTGCTTTGATGTATGACATTTGTATAAAATAACCACAATGATTCACTTACATGGTTGATAAACAGTGTATGTTTTACTTGAATGCTAAAAAGCAAAAATGAATCACCATTAAATCTACCAAAAACTTATCTTCATACAAAGAAAGTACCATGTGTAAAATGCAACTTTTGGAGACCTAAACTGAGACCTTTCCTCGTTGGAAATAGTAGGTGTGCTAGTTAGCTTCGCCTTTGCCAACTGTTTACACACACAAAGTTTGTATCTCACATATAGTGTGGACTTCCTTAATATCTGAATAGAATTTAGGTCTCAGGAAGTCATATGATATGCTTGTATTTATAATGATATTTTGTATATGCTAGGATTGAAAAGGAGTCCTCTGCTATGACGTCCATTCAAAGAACCAAATAATTGAGTCAAATTAGTACTGCTCTCAGGACCATTTGAAGTCAGTGACTGGTGAGTCATTGACTTCAAATGGTCCTGAGAGCAGTACTAAGATAATGAGAAATAGTTGATATAAAGGGTATATTCCATCAGGATAATGCTAAACTGTATGTTTCTTTAATAATGCAGCAAAAATTCTTAGAGCTAGCTTGGAAAGTTTTCACTCCTGGCATATTCATCAAATATTGCACATTTTGATTATCATTGCATCTAGTTTTTACAGAATTCTCTTAATAAAAAAATATTCTATAGAAGACTGCAAAAGGAACCAAAAGTAGTTGATTGCAGAGAAAGATGAAAAAAATTATGGGAGAATAGAATTAGGGAGTTACTTAAAATACGCAGAGGATAGTGGAATAAAATAGTAGATATTTTGTTTAATAAAAATTATTAAAATTTTTTACTTAATAAACTAAAACTTTTGACCATTCAATAAAAAATAAAACCTAAGGAAATGTATGAAACTGATTTGTAACTTTGATAATTAAACATGATCCACTCCTACATCTGAAAAATCTCTGAGGAATGTGAAAGAATTAATTTCTTATTCTAATTTCAGATATATAACCTCAATTTATCAATAAGAATGATTCACTCTGTTTATTAAATTTAGGGAAAAGAAACCCTTTTTTATATGGCCCTATTAGCAAGGTTTAAAATATGCTGACTGTATCCATTACAGAATGATAAGACCCTAATAAAAAGGGATGTCTTGGGTATGACACCAAAAAGCATCCAGTGCATTAGAGTTAACAACCAACCAACCATTTTTTATTAAAGATTGTTGGCATACTAGCTTATTTTAGATTTTCTGCAAAAGTTTTAGGAATGACTATTGAAAATTAAATTACCCTAGTTTCTACCATCTCCTTTGAAGTATATTGCTTGATGTTTGCATAACAGTTCACAAAGGAATGTGGCAAAATTTATACGACATTTACTTCACATTTGCTATTTAAATTACTTTTACTTTTTGTGGAGTACCTTATATTATTATAAGTAAATCATACTATAAATGCATTAATCTGTAAAGTTTTAATGATTGATTAACGTTAGATAGCTGTATGGTAAAAAAACAGAAAAATTAATCTCTAACATTTCCATAAATGAGTGAAAATATATGTTTGTGTTTTCTTGTGTTTTTTTTTCCAGGAAGATTCTGAACGTCGTCTTGCTGTACAAGAAGCATTGAGTCTAATGGCTGAACCATTTCGGACTCAAGATGAAAATAATAAGAAACTGATGGAAGCTCTAATCATGGAGAACATTGATAAGGTTGAAAATTTATTATTGTTATTATCATTTGAGTAAATTTGTTATGTTTGAAAAGTTTGAAATGTGCTTTGTCAGGTTGCTACTATGAATGTTAAAAAAGGTTGATTTTTAAAAAAATTAACTTTTACATATATTGTATACAAAAACATCAATTTAACTTAGTTTCTGAAGTATCTTGAGTTATATATATATATATATATATATATATATATATATATATATATATGTAAAGTTAATGTTTTGTTTTGCTTTTTTTAATTTTATGTTGAAAAAAATTCCCTTTTTTCACTTTTTTTAAAATAAAGATACGAGTTAGAGAGTATTTGATGAATAAAGCATCTGTTGCATAGAGAAACTAAATTTTTTCTTTAAATCATTTGGATGTTTTTCAAAAACAAGTTCAACACTTGAAAAAAGAAGAAACACCTGACTTAGACATTCTGGAATGGCTTCATTTTAACATGGTCACTGTCTGAAGTGGTTTCATTTTGGTTTGGACACTGTCATGTGTGACTTCATTTTGAATTGGACACTTCCTGCAGTGATTTATGGAGTTGTTTCTTTTTGAATCAGACACTGCCTGAAGTGGTTTCATTTTGACTGGAACCTCTCTCTAAAATAGATTCATTTTGAATAGGAAAGTCTCTGTAATACCATCATTTTGAATAGGGCACTTTGCGGAGCAGCTTCGTTTTGACTTGGACACTCAGAAATAGCTTCTTTTTGATATGTACTCTTCAAAGTGGTTTCATTTTGACTTGGACATTCTTAGAAGTGGTTTCATTTTGACCCAAACACTGTCTGAAATGATTTTAACTAGGACACCCTTTTGAAGTGTTTTCATTTTGTCTCAGACATGCTCAGATATGGTTTTATTTTGATTTGTACATTATCTGGAGTGATTTCATTTTGATTAGGACACTGTTAGAAAAGTGTCAGTGAAGTGGTTTAATGGACACTTAAAGAAGCAATTTCATTTTTACTTGGACATTCTCAGAAGTGGTTTCATTTTGATTTGGACATTCTCAGAAGTGGTTTCATTTTGACTGACACTGTCTGACATGGCTTCATTTTGACTTGGACACTCTCTGAAGTAGTTTCATTTTGACTTGGACATTCTCTGGAGTGCTTTCATTTTGATTTGGACACTGTCTAAAATGCTTTCATTTTGACTAGGATTTTGTCTGATATGGCTTCATTTTGACTTGGACACTCTCTGGAGTGCTTTCATTTTGATTTGGACACTGTCTAAAATGCTTTCATTTTGACTAGGATTTTGTCTGATGTGGCTTCATTTTGACTTGGACACTCTCAAAAAAGGTTTCATTTTAAGTCAGACATTGTCTGAAGTGGTGTCATTTTGACTAGAATACTTTCTGGAGTGTTTCCACTTGGATTGGGTCACTCTGAAGTAGTTTCATTTTAACTAGGATACTGTCTGATATGATTTCATTTTGATTTTGACACTCTCTGAAGCAGTTTTATTTTGACTCTGACACCTTCAGGAGTGGTCTCATTTTGACTGCAATACTTTCAAAAGTTTTCTTCATTTTGATTAGGACACCGATTTAGCCTTATTTTGACTCAGACACTCTTAGAAGTGGTTTCATTTTGAGTAGGAAACCTTCAAATGGGATTATACAAAATATCTATCTGTTTTTGATAAATGTATCTTAATTGGTTTTTATATTTTTCGAAACTGTTTCTCTTCCTTTATCTGAATAAAAAGTTTTCCTTTCTTTCTTGTAGCAAAAAGTATTAAAAGGAGACTGCTACAAAGGAAGGAAGGAAAAACCTATTGAGGAAAACATATCAGCCTGTTTATTTGTTGATAGGAGTATTGGACATCTTACAAATTCTATTGAATTCTTTATAAATACTTTTGCTTTTTTATATTGTAGGCTGAGTATCAGGCGCGTTCAGTTGCTGTTCAATATGCCAAATCTGTGTTCAGTCAAAATCACATTCCTTCAAGATATGTTTTACTCCTTGCCACAGGTGATGTGTAAGTTTTCTTTCTTTTTTTTTCTCCAACCCCTATCCCTCCTGTTAGCTGGAGCTGTAAAATATGCCGACTGTACCTTTGCAGAGGGGTAAGACCCCTGCTCAACAAGTGTCCTGGGTATGATAGTGAACTACAACTAATGACGAGGCTCCAGTCCTGGAGCTTTGGGGAATGTGGAATACCTCTTCATTGCCATTACTCCCTAGCCCTCTCCAACCCAGATTGATAGTACATGTTAGGGTACCATCAAACAGAACTGTTCATTCATTTACTAAAGATTATTATTAGTTATTTGAAACCATACAGCCGTGTGCAAATTATTTATTACATAGGACTATTTGATTAATAAAATTACTAATGTTAAATAGCAATACTTGCAACCATTTAAGTGTGTGCAAACAATTTATATTAAATAGAATTATTAGTTTTAGATAGGAATACTTGAAGCCATTTAACTGTGTGCAAACAAATGGGTTCTAACAATTTCTTTAAAAAGTTACATATAACTTATTTGCTTAAAAATCATATATATGTATGAAAATAAAGAAGATTTGGCATTAAATAACCTACAGAATATTAACCAACCAACCAAGCCCTATGGATCTTGTAAACTTTTTCTATTTTACAAAAAACAAACCAGCTTGATTTTTTGTTTTGATCTGTGAATATGAGAATTTACCATTCAGTCAAGAGTGTCCTCGTGTAATGGTTAAAGCACTGACCTACGGAATCATTGTAAGAGAATTTGAACTCCAGTCACGCTATTACTTTCGCTTTCAAATTCCCTTGGGAAAGGTATGAACTCTCTTAACCTCCCAGCTATCGGTTAAATAGTACCACTACTGTTCTTGAAGGGTGGCTTTGGCATTAAATAACCTATAAAGGTTGATATGCCATTAAAACAAAGAAACCAAACCATTCTTCTTTATTGAAACTTTGGCAGCGGCACCCCACGAGACACCAACTGTACGGCCACCTGCCCCCTATCACGAAATCTATTCAAGTTAGGAGAACCAGACATGCAGGACATTGCTGGAGAAGCAGAGATGAACTCATAAGAGATGTACTCTTATGGATCCCCACACACGGCCGCGCAAAAGCAGGACGACCAGCACGAACGTACATTCAGCAGCTGTGTGAGGATACAGGATGTTGTCCTGAAGACCTGCCTAGGGCGATGAACGATAGGGAGGAGTGGCGAGAGAGGGTCAGGGATATCCGTGCTGCCAGCACGATATGATGATGATGATGATAGAATGAGAGGTTCTCAAAGTAGTGTTAGATAATATGATGATCAATGGCAAAAGACTTCTTACTTTGTCGTGAAATATACTGAGAGACTTATTTCTTATGTCCTCCAACTGACAAAGGCAGATAGGACATGTTTTCTTTCTTCAGTAGTCTAGTTTTTTTGACAAAAATGTGTACTCTCTATCACAAAGTTTTGTTCTTGGTGTTTCAATCAAAAGTCACTCTCATTCTGGTTTGCTTTCAATGGCTGTTGACTCAAGATTGCCATCTGTTGTTTCAGAGTCTTTATGTACACAACTTATGTATATTCATAAGTGCTCATAAGATTAAGGACCTGAATATGTACATACATGAAAATCATATTGGCACTTGCACAAAAACCTCAAGAAGCAGCACAACCTTTTTGTTTCAGGTTAGTGAAAATTGTTACTGATGATTTCACAGAAATAGTGAGAATACCCAACACAGTCATTAGATGATGATGATAATAATAATAATAATAATAATGGAACTGAAAAGCTATAGAACATGAAGGTGAAAGTGATACCCATCATAATTGGGACCCTTAATGGAGGTGCCCGTGGTGTAATGGTTATCGTCGCGGGATATGTACATGGCGACACGAGTTCAAATCCTGGACGAGATTGGTTGCATTTCACATAGCACTAATACCCTTGGGAAAGGTATGAATCCGATTATTCTCCCTCCAGCTATGGGTAAATAGTAGGACAGACGAGGTTCTGCAGCCTTGGTGAGGCAACTAGTCTAGGAGAAGGAAAACTCTGAATTCAAACCTGTTAAACTCCGCTTAAAAAATTGACCTTGTGTCATATCCTGCCCGAACGGAGGGGTTGGTAAATATATGATATGATAATTGGGACCCTTAGAACTTGGAAAAAGGAAATTCAGGGATTGAGACCATTTAGACCACAGCACTGTTGTGATTGACTAGAATACTGGGAAGAGTCCTGGTGAGCTGAGAAAACTTGGCACCATTCAAACTTTAAAGGTCACCGGTATGAAAACTTGCATAGATTATAATAAGTTTGTACTTATTAGATGTTCTGAAAATGTTTATATCAGTTTGTTACTAAGATTTGTTTTAGTCCCAGTCAATTTGTAGCAGATACTTTCTGATAAAAAAAATTCTGTTTTTGAGTTGCCCTCTGTATTGTTATAATTTGGTACTCTCTGAACTGTGAATAATAACTTTGTCTGTGTTACTGTTGTACTTGATTTGTACTTGTTCTTTTGTTACTCGTCATACTGATTAGTTGGACCATATTAGTCTCATATAGTCAGTGACTTCATATTTTGATTGATACTCTTGATACTGACATTTATTTCACATTAATCTGTATCTTGTCCTTAATACTACAGATATTCTACCTTTTTACACTTTGGTTTGTGTGCTAAGTAAGGTGGTAGGAGTATGACAGCAGCAGCAGTAGTTATCATTATTGAGTAGTAATCAAGAATATTAAAAAAAAAAATCTTTTTTTTTTTTTTTTTTTTTTTCCTCCAGGAGAGATGACATAAGAAATGAAGCCTTAAAAGGTTTACTCCTTTCTGGCTATGACAGCAGTCGGCTGACAAAAGATGATAAAACTTTACCAGATTTTTGTGAAATCACTACCTACATCCATGAAAAGGTAACTTCGTATAAATTCATAAATCTATTACTAATTAGCGCCACTAAAAATAACTTGGCCTAATTTCATATTTTTAAGATGTCTTTAAATATTGTCTGCAATAATTAAGTTTTATAAGATTTTATGTGATAAAGCAAAAACAATGTTTTTTTTTAATATCAGTCATTTATATTGATTGTCCATGTATAAATCTATACTCATTTCAATAACTATAAGTCTATAGGATTATCATAGTTTTATATGTAATGAAATATAAATATGTAGCACTATATGGGTGGCCCGCCAAGCAGACGATTCCTTTGTCTGTTTTGGCGCGAAACCAGACAAAGGATTTTTGGACCTGAAATCTCGCCGTATCCGGAAGTGGTAAGGGGACGCGAAAGAGAGTTGGCTGGACAAAGGAGCTGGCAGGCAGTTGGCGATGGGACAGCAGAGAGGCAAGTCAGCAGAAGAGTTGGCGTGGAACCACGGACAGATACGGTCGACTCCGGAGACAGTAGCAGAGAAGATAGGGTCCAGCGAAGAAGATCGAGTCAAGAGATGTCAGCATTCCAGTTGCTTTGTGGAATTTTCGCTAGTAACCCATGCTAGCGTTAGTCCGCACATGTAGTGTTGCATCCTCTCCTTCTGCTCTGAGTTAACCCCAAGCATTGTTCGTGTTTGTTCGTTTGTCCTTCTATTTTCTCCCTCGATCGTATTCTTGTAGTGGTAAAGAAATGTGCGTTACCCCCCTCGGGCCACTAGTTGATCACCGGCTGGCCGTAAAGAAGCGAAAAGGTTCGAGAAAAAGGATGTAATGTATGTGGGGGAGAGGGGGCTAACGTTACAAATAAACTGATATCTTACCACTTTCTCAACCTGTGGGTTGGGGCTGTAGAATATGCCCTCTGCCAAGGGGTAAGATTCCTCCTAATGGTGCTACCTGTTAGTTGTGGGTAGTGACCCATAATGCTTGAGGAAGGGATCCTGGTGGTGGAACAATCCTTGATTCAGTAACCCAAGTATTCAAGTGACTTGCAACACTTCTCTTTGGTCTTTACTGGGCTAGATGGGTGATCAGAAAGGCCTGATCCAATCAATCACCTAATCATGTCAAGTTCTAGCGCCTACATGGTTTTCCTGACCATATTCTTCAAACTGCTCTTGTGGCAAACAAATACCCAGTTCTATTTTATCTTAAAAGTTCTAGAAGGCAATGGCTGTGGATTAATTGTGCTGAGATAGCAATACTTGAAAGCATTTAACTGTATGCAGACAAATAAGTTCTAATACAATTAAAAATCAAGTTACTTACAAATTATATAGATGTGTACTAGCAGAAGTACCTGGTCTATGACCGAATTAAAAGGATTTTAGGAACATCATTGAATGAGATAGAAAGGGAGAAGAGTAAGCTAAGAATTAAAAATGTGTCTTTATTTGTTATGGAAAGATTTTGCCTATCAATTCGAATCAGAAACATTCTTTAATTTTATGATTTTTTTTTCTGTTTTATTCTTTTTTAGTTTACATTTAAAATGTATATAAAAACATGTAACCCAATACTGGTGAAATATAAAAACAATTTCATGATATTTTTTTATTTACAATAAATTTTTATATTTTACAATTAGTGCTCACTTACAGAAAAATTCTTTTGTTAATAATTTTTGAAAAAGCAGCCAAGGTTTTCATTGAAATTTTTATTTACCCTCAGAAAATTCAATGGTAAAAGAATCTAAGAATTCATGTGTTACAATATTCTTTTATTCTAAGAATTGTTTATTCATATCTAAAATATTATTTTTAGATATGTAACTCTAAACTTATGAGTGGTTTAAAACATTGTAATTTTGTTTTTCAAAAGCCTTTTTTTTTTTTTTCAAATATGCAAAAAATTTTGATTCTTTTCTATTCTATAAAAATGTAATTATAAAAATAAGCTAAGAATCAAAAATGTGTCCTTATATTTTTAAGTAGAAAATTTTGCATATCAATTCTAAATGAAAAATGTTTTATTCTGTAAATAGTTTATTTCTTCTCTAAGTGTTGCACAGATTGAAAATTAATATACTTTGTTTTAAGAAATATCAAAAGTATTTGTTTTAAATTCAGTTTTTGAGTTAATTGATAAACAATACTTTCATTTAATTTTTTTTTATCCTCTAAAAATTTAACATTATAGGTAGGTACAATAAAAAGAAGCTAAAAAATAAAAATGTGTCCTTACAATAAAAAGGAGCTGATAATTAAAAATGTAAAAAATTTTGTATTACAATTTTTTTTTTTTTTTTTTGGATTACATCTAAAATAGTATTTTAAAAAGGTACCCCTTGGTTTAAAACATTTTTATTTTTTTTTTAGTTCTTCAAAAAATAAAGAATTTTTTTTACAATAAGCACTAAATTACAAAACAATTTTTGAAAAAACACTGAATTAAGATTTTGCCAATGAAATCTATGTGATAGTTAAACATGGCAGGACTTAAGAAGAACTGAAGAGTTGCATGTGCTTTTTTGTACTTATTAAGAACTGTGAAGAGTTCCACAACTTGATTAAGTTTTAATTATTATATCATGTAATCAGTAAAAATCAAAAACTAAATTTTGTATTTTTCCTTTCATAGACACGTTAGAGGGGATGCACAATTTTGATGCTCAATGACATCTCTTTTCTGAGTTATAAGTTGACATATATATGTATGAACAGGATTTGAAATTAAATAACCCACAAGGGTTGATGTACCATTAAACCAAATAACCGCTGTCAGATTCTGATAAAAAAGATCTTGATCTTTGTGGTGGTACAGTGATCCTTGCTGCCAGTTACTTTTGATTTTAACTTTTTGATACACCCTACATGTTATATGTTGAGATTAACGTAAGAACTTTTTATTTTATTGCGGAATTTTCATAGCATAATGGCTAAAGTGCTAGACTGCTGCCTCGAAGAAAGAGTTCAAACTCCAGTTGTGCTATTACATTCACTTTGGGAAAGGTAATGATGGCAGCTACATTTAACGGAAACCCCAGAGCAACAATCATCTCATGCTACAGCCCCACCAATGTTAGTGAAGAAAATGAACTAGTCACCTTCTACGATGAGTTATCCTCATTAGTGCGTAGCATCCCAAAACACAACATGTTAGTCATTGGCGGAGACATGAATGCCCAAATCGGGAAAAACGGAAACAACAAATACAGCCTCCACAACACGTCAAATAGGAATGGGCAACATCTAACAGATTTCATGATAGAAAATAGATTAGCATGCCTCAATACAAACTACCAAAAAAGAGAGGGCAAACTATGGACATACACGTACGCAAACAATACTAAAGCACAGATAGACTACGTCCTTATAAACAAGAAATGGAAGAATAGTGCATTGAATTGCGAGGCATACTCCTCTTTTGAGGGTGTGTCCACCGATCACCGAATAGTCACGGCGAAAATACGGTTAAGCCTACGAAAAAATGCCAAACGAACAGCGACCACCAAACACTATGACTGGGCCCTATTAAACAACAAAGATGTAAGTGATAAATACGTATTAGAATTAAGAAACAGATTCGAAACACTACAAGAAAAGACGGAAAAAAGTACACCAAACGACGAATACGAAAATTTCGTCAATGCACACCTCGAGGCAGCAGCAAAATATATTCCGACAAAAATTAAAACTAAATATAGAGTCCCATGGGAAACTTTAGCGGTGAGAGAAAAACGTGCACTAGTGAAAACAGCCTCCAAAAACTATCGAAAAAACCCAACAAACACAAATGCCTTAAAACTAAAAACGGCACAATATCAATTAGCAGGCATATATATAAAGGAACAGACAGAATACATTCAAAATCAGATAGATAAGATTAGAGACTCGGTGGAAGATAGACAATCCAGAATAGCCTGGCAAACAATAAACGAAGTGAGCAGAAGAAAGAACGCAGCCAAAGCAAAACTGAAAGCAGCAAACCAACAAGAAAGAATAAAACTGTGGAAACAGCACTTCGAAAACTTACTTGGAAACCCACCAAAAATAACGCATGAACCAATCACCAGAATAATTAGCAAACAATTAGACATTAAACTAGGACCGTTCACACAAGAAGAACTGGACTCGGTTCTCAGAAAAATTAAAAATAGGAAAGCTGCAGGGCTGGACGAAATTCCCCCGGAAGTATGGAAGAACAGACAATTCGACGACATACTGCTCCGACACTGCAACGCAGTATACAATCAAAATCCGATAGATAGATGGATGAAGGGATGCATACTCCCCTTCCCTAAAAAGGGGGACCTCGGATTAGCCAAAAACTACCGAGGCATAACACTTACATCCATAGCTGCCAAAATCTACAATGCCCTACTACGAAACCGAATAGAACCCAAAATCGACAAGATACTTAGAAAAAACCAAAATGGCTTCCGAAGAAATAGATCCACGACCTCACAAATATTAACCATCCGCAGAATCCTTGAAGGTGTACGGGCAAAGAACCTACAAGCGACATTAATATTTGTCGACTTTACCAAGGCTTTCGACTCCATTCACAGAGGAAAGATGGAACAAATCCTACTAGCGTACGGCATACCTAAAGAAACCGTTGCGGCAATAACGATTCTCTATAGAAACACTAAAGTAAAAGTACGATCACCCGATGGAGACACAGAATACTTTGACATTGTAGCAGGAGTACTACAAGGCGACACACTGGCCCCGTACATCTTTATCATTTGTCTAGACTACGTACTTAGAACATCGATTGACAAAATCAAAGAGAATGGCTTCGAACTGACGAAGATAAGAAGCAGAAGATACCCCGCAACAACAATTACCAATGCCGACTACGCCGATGACATAGCGATACTGGCAAATACACCTGACCAAGCCGAAACACTTCTACATAGTTTGGAACGAGCAGCAGCAAGCATAGGCCTCTATGTTAATGCACACAAAACAGAATATATGTGCTATAACCAAGCGGGGGACATCTCCACTCTAGAAGGAACCCCACTTAAACTAGTAGACAAATTCACGTACCTAGGAAGCAGCGTCGAATCAACCGAAAAGGACATCGAAACGAGGTTAACGAAAGCATGGACAGCTATCAATAGGCTATCGATTATATGGAAATCAGACCTAACCGATAAAATAAAACGCAGTTTCTTCCAGGCAGCGGTCACATCGATACTGCTATATGGATGCACTACATGGACGCTAACAAAACGGCTGGAGAAGAAACTAGATGGCAATTACACAAGAATGCTGCGTGCAATCCTAAACAAGTCCTGGCAGCAACACCCCACAAGACACCAACTGTACGGCCACCTGCCCCCTATCACGAAAACTATTCAAGTTAGACGAGCCAGACATACAGGACACTGCTGGAGAAGCAGAGATGAACTCATAAGAGATGTACTCTTATGGATCCCCACACATGGCCGCGCAAAAGCAGGACGACCAGCTCGAACGTACATTCAGCAGCTATGTGAGGATACAGGTTGTTGTCCTGAAGACCTACCTAGGGCGATGAACGATGGGGAGGAGTGGCGAGAGAGGGTCAGGGATATCCGTGCTGCCAGCACGATATGATGATGATGATGATAACCTCCCTTATCCCCCTCACTCTATGGATTAAATAATATCACTACTGTTTTACAAGGATGGCTTTGGCATTAAATAATCTATGAAGGTTGTTATGCCATTAAACAAAGAACCTTTTATCTTGTCTGTAAATTCATAAGGTACAGAGCAAAAAGTATTGCATGTTTAATATACAGTTTTATATAGATATGCCAACAAAATCATATACATTTTAATATTCCATTTATGTTTAGTGAAAAATAGGAATCATTAAATCAGCATACTGCATAGGTACACTTAGCATTACAATTATCATCATGGGAAATGGAATTGTAATGTAAGTTCAAATCCTGGACAATACTGTTTGAATTTCACTTTGTGCTAATGCCCTTGATAAAGGCATGAATCCTTCTGTTTTTCTCTCAGTTATGAGTTAATAGTAGGGCAGTGTGTATTTTTTAACCTTGGTTTGGTAACCTGTTTAGGAAAGGCAAAATTCTGAATTCAAACCAGTTTTACACCACCTAAAAATTAACCTTGTTTGTGTATCAGATCCTTCCCGTAGTGGAGGGGTTGGGTAAATACATATTTGTAAATGATCAACTTAATGTAATATTATGATATGTACTTTTGTATAGTTTGAATTTTGCCCTGATAAAATTATATGAAAATATTCTGAACATGTTTATCCTTAAACATTTTTGTACATTATGCAGGTGCTTTAATAACATATACTTGCCTCGTCGGCTGGGGCTGTAGAATACACTGATTGCTTCTCTGCAGAGGGGTAAGACCCCCACCCAATGAGTGTCTTCGATATGACACTAAACAATCTGATGGTGAGGTTCCAGTAATGCTGGAGCTTTGGGGAATGTGAAGTACCCCTTCATTGCCATTGCTCCCAAGTCCACTTTTGCCCAGAGTGGTAGCACCTGAAAGGGTCCTATTTATGGATCAAATAGAACTAAACTGTGTACTTACGGTAAACTGAATTGTTTGAAATGGAACAGTTTCTGACATTGAATCTGTGTACTTATGCTAAACAGAATTGTTTGAAATAAAACTGTTTTGGCCAAATGAATAGATCTGGGAGGCCAGGGTTCAATCTCAATCAATGATTTTGTGATCATCAACCAAAAGTCAACTTATATATTCATGGTTTATACATACAAAAATTAAAGACAGAAACAATAAATGGGAAAAGTAAAAGAATTACTGGCTTTTAGAGACACTGTGGTAAAACTGGGCCATTGGCATTATGTGTAGAATGTTCGCCAATGGTCTAGGAGACCAGGGTTCAACCCCAGGTTGAGTCATACCAAAGACTCAAAAAATGGTACTTGATGCCGCTTTGCTTGACACTCAGCATAATAAGTGGATCAAGGGTAAAGTTGAGCAATCTAGGAAATGGAGTAGCGCCCTCTCCTACCCGTCGGTGGAGTAGCTATTGAAAAGGGAGCCTTTGGGTTGCCCTATACAGTCGCTTACTTAATTTAGAGACACTGTCAAAAATAACATTTGATGAAGATTTGTTTTAACTTTAAATTTAGCATTTTTACTTTTATAGCTTTAAAAGTATTACATATTTTGTTAACATTATTACTTACCTGTTTTTGAAAATCGTATTTAAACCATGTCTAAATTTTATTTTTTACTTACATGATAAATATATGCATGCTTAGGGGCACACTTTGTGTAACAGTTATTGTCATAGGAAATGGAACAATGCTATTTGTGTTCACTTTATGCTAATGCCCTTGGGAAAGGCATGAATCCATCTGTTCTCCCCCCTGGTATGAGAAAATAGTTGGCTCGGTGACGAGTCAAAAAAAAGGTAAAGTCTGAATTTAAATCAGCTTTACTCCGCTTAAAAATTGATCTTGAGTCTCATTCATTTTGGGGCAGAGGAGTTGAGTAAATACATACATAAAAATGTGGACAACGATGAATGATTCTTTTTCAATAAAACTAATTTTTATATGAAAAAAAAATCTCACAGAATCTACAAGAAAAGAAACAGAATTTTTACTTTGAAATTTTAATTATTTTTCAGGCTGAGCTTCGCATCAACAGTGTATTTAGACATGTCTCTGCAAACCATACTTTGGCCTTTTCACCTTCATGTTTCATTTCCGTAAGTAGACAAGTATTTGAATATATAAAATAAAATACATGTATGAATTTATATTTTTTTCTAAAAGTACTAAATTTATTTTAACCATACCATATGATCCCTCCATTCTGATCTCAGTCAGCTGCAGCTGTAGAATATGCTGACTGCATCTTTGCAGAAGGATAAGACCCCACTCTGATGTGTCCTGGATATGACACTAAACCATCTGATGATGAGGCTCCAGTCCTGGAGCTTTGGAGAATGTGGAGTACCCCTTCATTCCCATTATTTCTGGGTCCACTCTGACCTAGAGTGATAGTATCTGTTAGAGTCTCATCTATGGGTCAATCTAATGGTGAGGCTCTAATTCTGGAGCTTTTAGGAATATGGAATACCTCTTCATTTCTATTACTTCCAAGTCCACTCTGATGTGGAGTGGTATTAACTGTTAGGATCCTATCAATGAGTCAAATAGAACTATTTAATCATTTACTATACTTGAATCCATTTAACTGTGTGCAAACAAATGACTGATGTTAAATTGAATTAGTATTACATAGCAATACTTGGAACCATTTAACTGTGAGCAAACAAATGAGCTCTAGCTCGTTAAAGATATTACCTACAAACTATTAATTTACAAATCATATATTTAGTATATCTATGAACAGAATCTGACATTAGATAACCTATGAGAGTTGATATGCTATGAAATACAATCAATCAATCAACCATCTATTCTGAATGTTTGATGAATCATTTTTAGAAATCGTGCTTGTAAAATCTGAACAATAAACCTATGAAAAATAAATCTTATGTTACCTTTGTCTCATAATAATTGTTACGTTAGCACAGAGTTTCTCAAACTTTTATTTAATGGACTCCTTCGAACCAAATTTAATTTTCATTCACCACCAAGTAAATTGAATGTCAAATTATGAAACTTAAGTAATTTACCTGTGTTTAATGAAGTTTACATGAGAAAAGAATAAACTATCAATGCAAATGCACTTTTAATTGTTGAATATTTCTTAATGGTAAGGATGGTTTTGGTGGAGATCATAAATATTAAGGTTGCACGTTTTTGAGTCAAAAAGATTAAATGAGGAAAATGTCAGATCATCCATTTAAATTGCCTGTATATTTTGAATGAATTGTATGTGAATGACATATCACTTATGGCCATCATCATTTATTCAACACCAGGCATCTCTATGGGTCACTTTAAGAAGCTCCTGCATTAGCATATACATTTCAATCACTAACTGTAACAACTATTATTTTAAATAGGTAGTGTATAAGCAAAATCAGATAGAAAAATTAACTTGGGAAAGAGGAAATATGCTGTGCCTCTCTTTGAAGAGGGAGAGACCTGCTTGCTTTGTAAAAGTTTGGCTTTTATAGTATAATCACTAATGATTAATATGCTAATTGTCTGATGGGGAGGGGAGAATACAAAAACACAACTTGACTTAATTGTTAGATCTCTATTTTATTCCCTCCATTCAGTTTCCGAAGCTATAGGAGTATGTGGAAATGGATAACAGACACAATGTGCAGGGTAGATCCTTTGTTTAAGTTGGAACTAGCTCTTCTCATATCTTAGAATAATCCAATTGCTCTCTGCTCACACTACCTTGTGTACACAGTCACTAAAAAAGAGAGAGAATCTGAAGACCCAGCTTCTTCTCTTAGGGTTCACAGAACACCAAACCTCTTCTTCTGGCTTGCATGTGTGATGTCGTTCAGCTTGCTTCTGCTACCACTTTGATGATTGATCATGTCTGGTGACTTCGGCTAGTCCTGGTTAATCACTGTTTTCTTTCTGAGGTTGCTAGATCAAGCATATCTTGTTACACCTAGCCTACTGGATGAGGTTTTCAGCTTTGTTAACTCATCCCTCTTCCAGCTGCTATCTTTTTTAAATAACTTCTTTATTCACACCTTAGAACTATTTGCTTACAATGTTACACTTTCTACTTAGGATTGAACACTTGACAACATTGCAACTGTTTCAGCTATAAGGCAGACTGCTAGGAAATAGGCAACTATTTTAGCTATGAGGCAAACTGGTGGTTTTGCTCATATAATCAATATAAATATCTAGTGAGTTTCTTGCATTGTGTTTATATGTTTATATATTTCCTATCAGTTTGAATACATATTGTCAAGCAACTGTACTTGAGATTTTGGGAAGATTTTTTTTTATTGAATATAGTATCTCTAATATAATGATCCATTTAAAAAAGATTTTTTTTCATTTGAATGTTACTACAATACCACCAAAATGGCCCTGAATAAAGCAATGTTTTAATTCACCATCCAACTTCATGGTAATCATGTAGGGTCTGCATTTATGCTCTTCCTGATCATTATAATTTCTCAAGGGAGTTAACTTCTAAATGCTAATTATAATATATTCCCTCTTATTAATTTGCAATGGATTATTGTATAAGTTCTATCAATAAGATGACTTGACATTGAGCATAATTTCTGCTAAAGATGACCTTTAACAAATATTTTGTTAAACTAAATTTCTCAATTTTGACATACCCTTCTCAAACATTAAATTTCATTATTTTTATTTATGCTTTCATCAAAAGTCACTATTCATATATCTTTAAAAATGCTCTACTTTGATTGGATCCTATTTTGTTTCAGAAATTAATATATATTCTGCTTTAATGAAGTATTTTTACTTATTACTAATCTTTGACTTGTATTTCTTTTATCTTATTTCTGTTGCTTTTTATCAGAACTCCAGAATATCATCTTACTATTGTTAGTAATCTTTGCATGACAGGAATAAAAATTAACTGTCAGTGCTTTAGTTAAGAAAATTGAATATAACAGTTAATTTAATGAGTCTATGTAAAACTGGATGGTAGTGTGTCAGGAGTTTGTAAAAAAAAAAACAAAGAATGAAGACTATATAACTAAGTTGGAATTGCTGTAATCAGTCGATTTTTGTGGCATTATTGGTAAGGCAGCTGTCCCAGAATAGCAGGTTTCCAAGAATAAGCGATGTGGATTTAAACTTTGCTGAAAGTTTCTTCTTTATTTCTAATTTGTTCTGGTTATCTAATCGTATAATGACAATCTGGGAATGTGATAAAAAGCAGCAGAAATAAAATGAAAGAAATACTGGTAAAAAATTATAATAATTGACAATGCTTCATATATCTTCTTTGAATACAAATGATGGGAATTGTGAAAAAAAAAAAAACAACAGTAATAACATGAAAAGCACTTTTCAAAAATTAATGATATATTATATTTCTCTCGGAAAGAAATACTTCAATTTTTAATATTATCAATATTTTCTAATCTTATTCAATTGTTGCAAGAAGTCTTTACCTGTTTTTCATGAATCTTTTGCTTACCATTCTTTTTATCACCCATATATTATAATTATTATTATTCTGTGTTCCAGGTGATTATATACTTAAGACAATGCTTAGCAGCCAGTGCAGAAGCAGAGATGATACCAGGAAAAGATGCATCTCCCAGCACTTTTCTGAGCCAAGCTCCAATGATAAGCCGTTACGTGAACAAGCAACTTGATATCTCAGGAGAAAGAAAAGGACCGGTTTATATGTATATTAACCTTATCCAACAACTGCTCACTGCTGAAAATGGTTTGTATCTTTTCATTTTGGGCTGATTTTTTTTATTACCACCAAAATCTTTCTTGGAAAAAGAAAAGTTTTGATTTAAGATAATTGGATATTGATTTTCCTCTGTCAGTGGAGCTTAGAATACACTGACCATATCCTTTGCTGTAAGACTCCACTCCAAAAAAAAATGGAAGTCCTGGGTATGACCCTAAACTGTATTTGACGGTGAGGCTCCAGTTCTGCAGATCTGAGGAGTGTGGAGGTACCCTATTATTGACATTACTCCTAGGTCTACTCTGACCTGTTAGGTTCCCATCTATGGGTCAAATAGATCTGTTTTAAAAATTATCTATATTCAGTTAGACTGTGTCAAAAGAACTTCTTGAGAAACAACTACACAGAAAATATAAATATTCAATGAATGCGATTCCTTAACCTCTAGGCTAAAATACTTTAGACAGGTTGACATGCCATCAAAATCAATCAATCATTTATAACAACTGTCTTATCTTTTTCTTGCCAATACACAATATATGCTAAACAGATTTCTGATACTTTGTGAAAAAGATTTATTTATATAATACTTGAAAACTTTGTAATGAGAGGGAAAAAAAGATAGTGTTGATTGACAAATAGTCAAGATGTATTTCATAACAATGAACACATTTACACTTTGTTTTTCTCTATTTAAATTTTAGATGAATGTCTCATGTATTGCCTGCTGGAAGTGATTGCTGGTGCTGCCGACCGCTTGGCTGGGTTATTTTGGGACCAGCTTAACTGGATCAAGGTGAGTGTTTTATGTTTCTTTTTTTTTTTAATTTTGAAATGAAGTTTTAACATATTTTCCTCTGATAAAGTGCATAACTGGTAAGGAATTTATTTATCTTTATAGAAATATATTTAACAGAATTTTCTAAAAAATTTTTAAGGAAAAGAAAAACTCATTGTCAAATAAACCAAGTTTAGATCAGTGTTTCAAAACCTTTCTGTACAAATGCTGACCCAAAACAATTTCATGCTTTTTACTACCCCCTAAATTAGATCCTTATGTAAGTCACTGCACCCCTCATAACTCCTAATGGACCTAGTTAGGAAATGTTACTATACCATCATTATTTATATAAGGATCAGCTGTACCATAGCCAGATACGGATATGTGAAATGGACATATAATGTTCATATATATATATATATATATATATATATATATATATATGCAAATTTCATTAAACATAATAGACATTTTATGTCTACATATTTTCTTTTGGATCCGTTCGAATTCCCGTATTACTTTTATTGTATTCTGGGGGAATTGATTTATGTATTGTCCATAGTTGCATGTATCCCTAGTACTTTCTGCCCGACTTTGGGCCATCATCAGGGGAGGATCTACTACAAAAGTGATGTAACTTTTGTTTTAGCATATTACAACTGTGTAAGGGCGTCTTTGCCGTTGAAGGTTTTGGCGTTTGTTTTTGAATGTGATTCTATATTTAGTGCCAGTAGCTAAAGACATTTAAGTACATTAGCACTGGTTTGAAAATTAATTCTATTAAGTGTTGGCTGCAGGTTTCTGATATGTAATGCTTCGAGAATCTGAAGTTTTTGTTTATTATTTTGATGTTCTAATATTGTTGTGTTGTCGGTGAGAATTTTCCGTAGCTGTGCCGTTGGGCATGAATGTTTTTTTAAATGCTGAGCTATTGAACTTGTGTCTGAAAGGTGCATTGTCAGTCTCCTCGACAGGGTAGTTGAGGTTAAACCAACATATATATTATTATTATCAGAGATACAATCTCCTAAAGGACATTTAAATTTATATATAACGTTGGTTTTTTGCAAAACTCCAATCGAGGGAGAGGAATTATTTCTAATGACTAGATTCGAGGTTTTAAACTTATTATAATATATAACGAGTTTTATTTTTTTATTAGGATCAGTGGGGAGTATGTTTTTGTGAATCAATGTTTTCAAAATTTTTTCATCGGATTTGTAATTGTAGTGCATTTGGTTACGATAAAAAAGTTTGATATATGTTTGTTGGCTGGATGGAGTAGTACACTGTTCATTTTGTTGGTTAACATTTTTGATCATACGTTTAATTTGTTCATCAACAATATAGTTAGGAAACCCATTGTTGATGAGAGCCTGTTTTATGTTTTCTACCTCTTTATAAAATATTGTTTTGGAGGAGGAGATTAGTTTGGCACGGGATATTAGATTATGAATAATTGCTTTTTTATATCTGAAGGGGCATTCACTTTTAAAGTGGAGGGTACAGGAGTTGTTACTAGAGGGTTTTTTGTAAGTGGAGGTAGTGAAGTTATTATTGTTGTTAGCATCAATAAGAACATCTAAAAAGGAAATTTTATTGTTTTTGTTTATTTCATGAGTAAAGTTAAGGACTGAATTGTTTTGGAAGGTGTCTTGTAGTATGTTGATTTCGTTAATATTATTAGTAAGAATAAGGATGTCATCAACATATCTTAGGTATATTGGAGGTTTTTTTGTGCTATTAAAAATTCTATTTTCCATCCAGCCAACAAACATATATTAGGAGATTGTATCTCTGATAATAATAATATATATGTTGGTTTAACCTCAACTACCCTGTCGAGGAGACTGACAATGCACCTTTCAGACACAAGTTCAATAGCTCAGCATTTAAAAAAACATTCATGCCCAACGGCACAGCTACGGAAAATTCTCACCGACAACACAACAATATTAGAACATCAAAATAATAAACAAAAACTTCAGATTCTCGAAGCATTACATATCAGAAACCTGCAGCCAACACTTAATAGAATTAATTTTCAAACCAGTGCTAATGTACTTAAATGTCTTTAGCTACTGGCACTAAATATAGAATCACATTCAAAAACAAACGCCAAAACCTTCAACAGCAAAGACGCCCTTACACAGTTGTAATATGCTAAAACAAAAGTTACATCACTTTTGTAGTAGATCCTCCCCTGATGATGGCCCAAAGTCGGGCAGAAAGTACTAGGGATACATGCAACTATGGACAATACATAAATCAATTCCCCCAGAATACAATAAAAGTAATACGGGAATTCGAACGGGTCCAAAAGAAAATATGTAGACATAAAATGTCTATTATGTTTAATGAAATTTGCATTAACGAAGAAATGCTGCCTAAATATACATATATATATATATATATATATATATATATATATATATATATATATATATATATATATAGAACATAGGAATCTCGAAACACGAAAAACACTTACGACTTCTTAGTTCAGGTATGAAACTTTTTATTTCCTTTGAGTTTAAAGGTTCTTCGACATAAGGAGAGAGATACACATTCTTTCTATTCTTGCTTTTTCATCTCTCTCCCCCCCATCTCGTGCAACACCTGCCCAAGGCCTCTGCAAGCAAGCAAAAGTCAACCCTTCTCGTTTGGTGTCTAGTCTCAACTCTACTAACTTTCTTCAAATTCCCAAAATCCTCCGCACGCTTCCAGTGCGTGACGTCATTTGCACTTGCTAGCCCCGTTTCCCATCTTGGGCCATTGTGACATCTCTGCTCTGCCCCCACGCGCGAGAACACCTGCATTAATGTTGCACCTAAGTAACCCATGTGCTGAGCTGAAAGGTTCTCAGCCTAACTAAACCCAAAGGCATAAAACGAAATCCCTCGGCCATTATATTACACAGCTTCAGTTTTCTTGTTTGAAAGATAGAGGAATCTCTGGCATAATAGCTTAAGAGCTGGTCTCTAGCCTTGAAGTGAGTTCAAACTTCTGTTCTGCTATTACATTCACTTTTGGACTAATACCCTTGGGAAAAGTATGAACCCCTTTATCTTCCCGACTATGGGTTAAATAGTATTATTGCTGTTCTTCTTCAAGGATGGCTTTGGCATTAATTAACCCATGAAGGTTGATATGCCATTAACAAAGAAACTAAACTTGTTTGTAAAATTATGACTGCTGCTGCCCTTTTCTTAAATCTTTTAACAATCTGTTCAGTAGTTGTAAGAGAGAAATTCATTGTCATTAATTTACGTTCACTTTTGAACAAATACCCTTGGGAAAGGTATGAACACCCTTATCCTCATAGCTATGGGTTAAATAGTACCACTACTGTTCTTCTCGAAGGATAGCTTTGGCATTAAATGACCTACACAGGTTGATATGCCATTAAACAAAGAAACTGAAATCATTGTCATTAATAATCTGATAATACATGATTTTTGGAATTTGATCCAGGACCAATAAGCAACCTATTTTGCTGCACTGCCATATAGAGTACATATTAGCTATGAGCACAAACTGTTAATCTCAACTTAATTTGACAATACAGTGTGTTATTCATCTCTTATCTATATTTCTCTGATAATCCTAATTAGGGCAGGATATGACACAAGGTCAATTTTTAAGCGGAGTTTAACAGGTTTGAATTCAGAGTTTTCCTTCTCCTAGACTAGTTGCCTAACCAAGGCTGAAGAACCCAGTCTGTCCTACTATTTACCCATAGCTGGAGGGAGAATAACTGGATTCATACCTTTCCCAAGGGTATTAGTGCTATGTGAAATGCAATCATTCTCGTCCAGGATTTGAACTCGAGTCGCCGTGTCCATTTCCTTCGACGATAACCATTACACCATGGGCACTTCTCTGATAATGATATACAAGTTAGCTCATTGCACCTTCAAGCCTCTAAACACTCCCCTCCTGTGAAATAATTCTAGTCACCCACCCCTTATTACTCATAATGCTACTCTGCATAAGGGAATAGTAAAGACCTTGTTAGGAAACACTTGTTTAGATTAGACAACCATTAAAGTAGCAATCTTAGATTTAGTCACAGTTTTCTTCTTTGTAGATTCTCTTAATAAGTTTTGTTATAAAATACAAATATTTCTTTTATTCTTTACAGCGTTTGTCTTGTTCCACCAAAGAAGACATGAGAGAACATGCTGCACAATTGTACTCTATTGTTTTACATAATGCTGCTGATGTTAAATCTGTCATATCATCACTGCAAGAATTTCATAATAATCTCGATTCAAAGGTCTGTTGTCTTATTTGCTGTTATTGCTTTAAATTTCTTGTCAATAATTTCTTAATGATTACTATTTTCTCATTTTGTCACTCAACAATGCTTAGCAATATTTCATCTTTTATACTTTTGTTAATACATCAGAAACCCCCACTCAATCTATTTTATGATATGTCCTGGGTATAAAACTAACCTGCATTTGGTGGTGAGGCACCAGTTCTGGAGCTCTAAGAAGTATAGTCATACCTTTGGTGCTACTACTTCTTGGTCTGAATGGTAGTGCTTACTTATTAAGTAATTTCCTTCTTAGAGTTCCATCAGTGGTCAAATAGATCAGTTTGAGAATGATTAGTGTTAGATAGAAATACCTGAAACCTATGTGCAAATTATTTGTATTAAGAGTAATTACTTGAAGCTATAATTGTTTATAAATAATTATTAGTTACTTGAAACCATATAATTGTGTGCAAAATTAAAAAAAAAAAAATGACTTTGGCATTAAAAAAACCCAACTAGAGTTGACATGCTATAAAACCAACCAACTAACTTACCATATAATGTCAGTTGTTGGCAGCATTTTGCAAGTATTCATTAGAGATATATCATTTGCCACCTAGGATTTGCAGATTAAGCAAATTGCACAAACAATAATGGAAGAAACCAACCTCTCAGGTAATTTATTTTTAATTGACAAACTGAAAAAAATCAAAAAATATATCTCTATAAAGTTTGCAAATATTTTCTCAATGAGATACTGATATATAAATTTCTTTTAAATACTCTTGATTTTAATATAAAATGTAAATGTGATTTTTTTTTTTTCACTCTTGTTTTTCTGGTGATATTTTCATAAGCAAAAAAAGTCATAACTTTGATTTCTGGCTAGGAAACTTGTAGCCAGATGTCTACTTTATACCATTAAAGATATAGTTGAGCTAATCTGATAGACTCAAAGATTAGTTTTAATACTATACTTAGATTATAAATCAAACCCCTTGCTAAAAAGTTGAAAGGTAGGGAATTTTGGGGGAAGGTTTTAATATAAATATTTTTTCATGTGGAAAAGTGTTGTATAGTCTGTGGTCGTCTGGGAAGAATAAATGAGACTGATTTATAAGAATGAAGTGGTACTTCATTACATTTTCTTTTTCTCTTGCTGATATATATTTGCAAATATATATGCATATTATATTACCTATACATTTCACTATCTGCCCACAACTTCTACAGTTACATCAAACCACTATACATCTTTAACATCTGTGCTTCTTATCATTAGTACTTTATTTCCTATTTCATGACAAGGGATCAGCATCCATCATCAGAGAGTGTTAACAATCTCCATGCCAATGTGTGCTAATTTATTTTTTTTGCACATCCAGTATATCGCAAAAGTTCCCTCATTAAGACTGGAAATATATTAACAATAAACAATGATGAGCAGAAAGCCATGCTGCTGCAAGACAACTAATTGTACAGAATTTAAATTTCCAAACTTATTTAATTAAACATTAGTTATTCATGTTATAGGTAGTCCATTATATTGAAAATATAAAATAATTACATGGCATTATTAATTTGCTAGGGCTAATAATCTAGAGAAAAATAAAAATGTTTAGATCTATTAAGTATTGTTCACTTAAATTTAAAACGTATTTCTTTACAAAACTTCATGAAAATTTTCAAAGAAAACTTCATAAGATAATATAAAAAAAGTCTAATTGGTAGATTTCTTTTTTGTTATGTGGATATTTCTTTTATAGTAAGTTACTATTAATCTGATAGATGCAGAATGTGATCTGTTGCCATGCAAGTTGTGTAAGTCTTGAAAAAAAACCCAACCTATTTTAAAAAATCAAATCAAATCTTGAATACCCTTTATATTGTAAGTTTTAGTTCTGTTACAATCCCTGAAATTATTCTTTTCTCACTTTCAAAGTATTACCTCTGTCCCATAATTTTTGTCATCTTTGTAAATAAATTTTGTACAGTAAATGTAACGAGTATTATGGGACAGATCTAGTATATATTATATACATATGTATAGATAAAATTGATGTCTTAATTATTGTCTTCTTCTTAGAATCTTGAGATGCAACATTCTTCAATCTTGATGCTGGGCTATGTGATAGGACAACATCTACGCCAGACTAGTGACCCTCAGGCTATGGAACAAGAAGGTCTGAAAGAAATTTATGAGGCTATGCAAAAAGCTATGAAAAAATTGGGTAAGTGTAAGCTCTCTCTTCAGTTGTATATCCACTATGCTTAGGAGTAGGAATTAGCATATATATGTGTGTGTGTGTCACTTATGCTTCTTGGGTATTGTAGATTTTACTAGTACATGAATGTATGTAACAGTCTGATATTTAACTATCTCTCCTCAAGAGCAGTTTTGACATAGGATCAGTTAAACAAGGAACCCATGTATATATGCAAAGGGCAAGGCCAAAATTAGCCTAGGTTCATTTGACCAGTATTATGCTTTGATCAGACTATTTTACTCCTTCTCCTTTGATGCAGTAGTAGAGATACTGTTGTGGTAGTTATCATCGCAACCTGCCCAGTCTTGCTTGCTAAACAAGTCAACCTGTTTGTTTTGTTGTTAAGTGAAGATTAGTCAGTTGTAGGTTTCAGTTGAAAATGTACAAGTCACAGGTCAGCTTCATATGGCCTTATTTTTTATGATTTCTCCTCTGGTTTATCCTGGTCAGGTGTATGTAAAACTTGCAACATGGATTTGATCACTGATCTTTCCCTGTTGTGATATGAGCAGTAGAGAGAGATTTTTTTTCAGTTTCTTATCCCATTCTATTTAACAGCCAGTGCCTAACTCTGCTGTCTACGTGCTTCTTGGGACCAGGGAAAGACCCCTGGTCGAGCAACATAACCACCACTGCTCTGAGCTGCAATTCATCTCCTTTGTTTGCTACCAATTTGGAAGGAACCCACTTCAGTCATCAACCAAATTGTCACTGGTCAGGTTGTCACTCATCTGTCCAGTTCCTGATTGCTTCATTGAATATATGTGGTCTGGGCTTTTGAAAAAGATAACAATTTCTCCTGCGTGGATGCCCTTAAAACTACTTAAAAAAATAATACCCTTGTTTACTGACCATACTATTCCTAGACTTCTCTTTATTATGGACATTAAAAACTAACCCTTTAATCTTTATTGAGAAATCTTTCTCTTTCTATTTTATCATCTATTAAAATCTGCTGACCTTTCTAACTTATCTAACTATCCTTTTGACACTAACGTACACACACATCTATGTACATACGTGTATATGCAACCTATGCTCACACACATCTGTTCAGAAATGCTAACCACTATATGTGTGTACATACATATATGCTATGCCTATATGCATACATATTTATATAGACATGCGCGTTCCTACTTGCATATGCATTTTTGTAGCTCAGTATGTGTGCCCAGAAATAGAAGAGCTTATGTTACACTGCCACATAGTTGGAATTTCAGGGACTAAGCTCTTTTTTTAATGTCTTGCTGGAAAAAAAAATATCTGCCTGAAAAAATGACCAGGGGAGATCACGAGATAGCACACTTTATCCCAGTCCAATGGCCATGGAAATTTGGTCAATCTAATAAAAATGTGTAAAATTCTAAATTTTCTTTGTTGTTAATTAAAGCACTCATGTGTCATTCCTTTTCATTCAGCATCATTTTGATATCTTATAAGTAGCAGGGATTGAGATTTCAAAGTTTGCTGGAAGCCAACCAATGGGTTCTTGTCGTTCAGATTATTAATTTTTTTCTCCTCTTCATTGACTTTCTTTACAGCCTTGTTCCTGAAAGATGGTAGTACAATCCTGTGTAGTGGGGCTTGTATTGCAGTTGGGGAAATTGGTAGGAATGGGCCCCTACCATTACCTCCTGGCTCTTCAGATGATAAAGATGATTCTGAAGAAGTCACCAAACTATCGGTGGTGAAATCACTCTTACGTTTGGTCCAGTCTATAAAAGAGAAGGATCCTACAAAGGTGAGCTGATAATTTCATTTGATTGTTTGTATTGTATCCTGTATGAGAGAAGAGGTGCTAAAAAGAAAGGAATGACCTATGACCATGCTATTCCTCATATTCATCCTGCAATTCACTTTTGATCTAATTTCTCTAGTTAAGAAATAGAATTCCTTTCTTGGTGGGAACAAGAACTTTTTGGCACCTCCTTATATTTTCACTCTGCTCAGATATGGTTTGATCAAATCGAGTGACTTGGATCCACTCCCATCAAATTGATTTCTTATGATAGAATTTGTTTGTTCTGGAATATTTTCCCACAAGAAACAAATTCTATCATTACAAGAAATCAATGGTCTGGAGTGGTAGCACTAAATAGGGTCCTATCTATGGATCAAATAGAACTGTTTGACATTTAAACTGAAGGCAAACAAATGACTTATGCTAAATTGAATTGTTTGAAATAGAACTATTTGATCATTTAACTGTGTAAACAAATGTCTGTGGTTTAATTGAATTGTTAGTAATATATAGCAATACTTGGAACTATTTAACTTTGTTGACTTATGTTTACTAATCATATATATTTAATATATATGTATAAACTGGACTTGGCATTGAATAACCTACAATGGTTGATGTGCCATGAAGCCTAATGAAACATGAAATTTAGATGTATGTAGTTTTTACTGAAGTTGACTACTTCCTCTTAATTTTGCTAAAGAATTTTATTAGTTCATATTCATACCATGTTTTACATTATTTTTAATTATATAAACTGAATATTTGTTTTTATATCTAAAGATATATTCTTGATATATTCATTTCCAGAACAAAGAACATGCTGCTACTTGTCTTGGAAATTTGTGTGTTGGAGATCCAGATTTCCCTTACACCCATATGGTCATTGAGGGATTAATGGCTGCTGTTCAGGTAACTGTTTGCAAGATCTTTTGGCTTTCAGACTTGTTTCAAAAATTAAAATTATAAAAAAAAAATCAGATAATGAAATAAATGATTAATGTTACAAAATAATTTTAAAAATCTTTTTAATTAGAAATTATGCTTACTTTCATTATGCTCAAGGTCCCATTTTATAGTGTGTCCAATAAAGCGAAACCCTCTGTTGACAGGACTCAGAATACACTGACTGTATCCCCTGCAGAAAAAAAGGTGTGTCCTGGGTATGATGCTTAAGCGCATCTGATGGTGAGGTTCTAATTCTAGTGATCTGGATAATGTGGAATACCTCTTCATTGCCATTATTCCCTGGCTCATTATGACCTGTAGTAATAGTATCTGTTAGGGACCCATCTATGGGTCAAATACATGTTTAAAACTTATTCATATTCAATAGGAATACTTGGTGCCATCTATCTGTAAATCATTTATCGTAAGAATCGTTACTTCAAGCTATAATTGTTTACTAAGGATTATTAGTTAAAACCATATAGCTGTTTCCAAACAATTATCTATTGTTAAGTAGAAATATTTACTTGAAACCATATAATTATTAGTACGAGGAATACTTGAAACCATGTAACTGTGTGCAAAAGAAACTTTTAAAAAGCAACTACAGAAAAAATATTAATATTCAATGAATACACTTCCCTAACCTGTATGCATAGAATAATCTTAGACAGGTTGACAAAATTGATCAACCAATAAAGATGAAACTTCAAAGACCAACTTACTAACAAGTTTATTATAGAAGCTTTAATCTATACACCAAAGTAGATCCCTTATAATTTTAAATGAACTATCAATCTTATCTGCCAAAACAGTTTTAGAAATGTTTTAAAAGATATTTGTATTTTGTCACTGGTCAGAACATGGGATTTGAAATAAATGTATTGCAAGCATAAAATTTTAGAACATGTTAATACTGTGATTGCCTGTAAGTAAGCAAAATTCATTTTTAGATATATTTCTATGAACGTCAGATCATTTTCTTTCTACTATTTGGGTAATGTCTGTCAAATTATTCCTTTTTTTTCTAATATTCTTAATAAAATAAAAACAGAATGTTGAATGATTTTTTGCAGTGAGATTTTAAAAAAATAACAGATTAAGTAATGTTCAATACCAGCTTTAATGTGTAGATATGAAACATGGAAATTAACAAAAATCGCATAAAAACAGTCTGAATTGCACACAGCTCAATGGGAAGGACAATGTTAAGGATAACTGTAAACGATAGGTTAAGATGGATCTTAGAACAGATTATGTTAAAAGATATAGAAGTGGTTAACAGACAAAAATGGAGGTGGGCAGGTTACATAGCAAAAAGGCAGGATAATACATGCTGCCAAAGGTTAATTAAATGGTGCCCAATGACTTAAAAACTCTGGAGAAGAAGACCAAATGGAGAGGGTTTACTGGTAAGACATGACTGATTAGCTAAGTCATTACCATCATGAATGGAGTTGGAAAAGACTTAGCAGTGGACTTACTATAGATTCAAGATGACTGTTGATGATTGGAATTTTTAAGTAGTCATTAGACAGTCACCTACAATATCTATATATTTGTATTGTTCTTTCTTCATATATCATACTTGGATAATAAAAAGTGTTGTTTTATTTATTTTAAATAATCTTTAATATTCTTTTTTTGCTATCAATTACTTTAGCAGAAAACTAATATTTTTCTTTTGTCTTTGCAGGCCAAACAAATGGAACTGCACATGACCATTGCTGAGGCATTGGTTTGTGCTGCCCTTGGTGCCACCTCTCCTAGTGGAAGAAACATTTGGGTTCAGCAGGAACATGAATTTAAGGTCTGTTTTTCTTTCTTTATAATTAAAAAAAAAATAGAGCAATTTTGAAATATTTCTTCAAATTACTGGCTGAGGCATCCTGCACTTTAGTCATTATGTCACATAATGACTAAAGTGCAGGACTGCAGCCTCAAAGTAAATAAATTTGAACTCCAATTGCCTAATTATGTTAACTTTCGGACTAATACTTTTAGGAAAAGTTTTAACCCCCCCCCTCCACTTCCTCCTCCCAGTATAGATTAAATTGTACCACTATTGTTCTACAAGGATGACTTTGGCATTAAATAACCTACAAAGGTTGATATACCATTAAACACAGAAACCAAACCAAATCATCAAATTACTGACCTTAAGACTAACAATAAAAAAATATACAAATGTAACACTTTATTCAGTATGGTGGTATTATCATATTTACCACCCCTCCCCCGCTCGGGCAGGATATGACACAAGGTCAATTTTTAAGCGGAGTTTAACAGGTTTGAATTCAGATTTTTCCTTCTCCTAGACTAGTCGCCTCACCAAGGCTGAAGAACCTAGTCTGCCCTACTATTTTACCCATAGCTGGAGGGAGAATAATTGGATTTATACCTTTCCCAAGGGTATTAGTGCTATGTGAAATGCAATCATTCTCATCCAGGATTTGAACTTGAGTCGGTGTGTCCATTTCCTATGACGATAACCATTACACCACGGTCACTTCCAAGTATGGTGGTATTATAGATGAGAGATCAAATATTTAACAGCAAAGGGCTTGAAATGACTTATATTGAATAATAGTTTAAAGTTTAATGTCTATGATAAAATGTTATTATAAAATTTACATCTTATCAACTAGCAAAGAAGATATTTAAACTTGGCAATATCTTGTTGTACATTAAGTTTTTCTGTAAGTCAAAATAAAAACAAATCTTCTCTAGTATTTGAAGCATTTACAACTTTCAACTGTTTAAAATTGATGCCTCAAAATAGTATTTACTATTAAAACATCTGAAACAAAAGGTACAGGTTAATTGTATCAATAATGATATATGATAATTTTAATATTGTTCAGTCTTACGCGAGTGAGTAAAAAGTTTTGCATTATTTTGCTAATGTAAGGCACAATTTGGCAGATGCTTTGGGTGAGGTTGTGAAGATGACAAACCATACTGGACTGTGAAATGTTGAGCTTGCTTGATACTCTTTGAGTTTGCCTTTGTGGCTTGGAGCATGGCCTTGGAATCTATGGTTTTAGGCTTACCTGACCTTCTTTTATAGTTGAGGTTCTTGCAACATGACCAAAATTTCTTGGTTATTATAAATTATAAATTTCTGGTTATTTACTGTGATCATTTGCACCTTCACCTCTTGCTCAATTAATGTTTTTGGTCCAGTTTGAATTTGAAAAACAAATTCTCAAATTAGACTACATTTCACATTCATCCGTGCTTTCAAATCATTGGTTTCCTAAGCTTCTAAAGAGACAATCATCTGGAAGTTGCAGGTTCAATCTTGACTGCAAGTGATTAACAATACAGGAATACTTAACACTTGTACCTGATTATGGTTAATGGAATCAAAGCAAGCGACCCTTGTGGATTAAATAAAGCACATGGTTTGAAGTTCCATGTAGGCTCCCGAGTTCGACAAGAAACACCTGAAAAAGGCTGGAGGACATATTGGCCTAAACATGAATATAACAATAAAGATGAAGACAATAGTCCAAAAACCCTGAATGATTAAAATTTCAAATCATACATAGTGAAGCTATGCACAATGTGTCAGTGCACCAACTACCACAATACTACCAACCTTAGTGGGTACTTTTCACAGTTTGAACTACTTTGGTCATGCGATATACATGCTACAAACTAGTACATACTGAAATATTGCAAAACTTTTGGCTCACCCTAGTATTTATTACAAGTATTATTGTTTGTAGATAACATTTTCATATGTAAGATTAGAACAAGGCAAAACTAATAAGGTAGTCAATAATATTACGCAAGTCACTATTATTTCTTTAAAATATATATTTTACTTCTTATTGTTATTGACAGTCTTATTATTTTTACCCAACCCTGTACATATGAGGGAGTCCCTGTGGCATAATGGCTAAAGTGTGGGACTGCGGCCTCAAAGTGAGTAAGTTTGAACTCCAGTCTTACTATTATGTTCGTTTTTGGACTAATACCCTTGGGAAAAGTATGAAGCATCTTATTTTCATTCAACTGAAGGTTAAATAGTATCACTGCTGTTTTTTTACATGGATGGCTTTGACATTAAATAACCCACAAAACTTGATATGTCATTTAAGAAAGAAACCCAACCTTGTACATACCATTAAAAACCTATTTTATATATTAGGATATCATAGGATTCATCTCTTTGCTTAAAATACATAAAATACTTTGTTAAAAATACATATACAACAATTGATTTATACATTATTAAGTATTAAAAAAAACTGAGTAAAGATGTATTTATAATAATTATCTTTAATTGGTAGCATTTCTAGTTGTACAATACAGGCCTTTAAAAAATCTAATTTATATTTGTCCTATATATTGATGTATTAAATGACTTTTTCAACTCCCAAACAAGGAGTCATTCATTATACAAGATATGTTTTTGAACAAGTTGAAGCCTACCTTCATTCTAATACTTGATAAAAACTACCTTTTTGTGGGTAAAAATTAGGGTTTGTTCATTACATATTCATAACTGAGTATATAGGTATACATTTTTGTGGGCAGTTGACTTCACTTTTATTAATTTCATCTTCTCATAAAGAGATTTCAAAAATTTTTTTAAACTCTATGTGAGTGTTAGCATAGTTCCTTTACTATTTTTCTACTTTCTTATACATAAATGTAATTTGTTGAGTGTAAATACTAATTCTGTATCTATAATTTTATTTTTAATTATCAGGGTCTGAAAAAAAAACAAACTTTTTATGTAAGTGTAACACATGTTTAGCTCATTTAATTTTAAATACTACACACAATATTAAATTTTTTAATCATATTCCTGCTATAAAACAGTTGCATATACCAAGAAAATATTTCTGAAAAAAAATTGGTCATATTGTCTTCAATATTATCTTCAAATAACTCTTAGAATTTTTTTTTTCTTGCAGGCATCTGTTGCTAACAAAAATGATGAAGTGGAATGGTATTTACTGAAAATGTTGAAGAAACATATACATAGTGAAAATCATCATATACGACAGGTAAGTTCTTCATTTATGTAGGTCAAGTTAAAGATTACTTTACTGTTGGTATCAAGTAACCTAGAAAAACTTGTCAGATGTTAATTTGAGAGGAAATGGGTACCTCCTGGTAATCCCAACCTCATTGCCTAATTATGATCCCATTAAAAGAAATATGCAGTATAGCATCTTAGAAACACATTCATTCACAATCAATTTCAAAATGCCCTGTCTGTGAGGTTTAGAATAAACTGATTTCCAGCAGAAAGTTAAGACCTTTACCCCCAAGGGGTGTCTTGAATATGACACTAAACTGCATCCAATTCTGGAGATTTAGAGAACCCCTTCATTGCCATTATTCCCAATTCCACTTAGACTCGGAGTGATAATACCTGTTAGGTCCTGTCTTTGGGTAAATAGACCTGTTTAAGAATTAATCATTAAAAATCTTATAGGACTGTGTACAAAAAAAACTTTTAAGAAACAACTTGTGGTGGAAATAAAACAAAAAGAACTGCTCTCTGCCTCTGACAACAACATCTACCCCTATCGATTTAAGATACAGCAACTTGTGTGCTGTGTTTGTATTAGAGAGAGAATGGCTTTCCAAACAGAGCAAGGCCAACGTGAACCCAAAAATGTGTAAACTTAAATAAATGTTCAAGACAGTGAACTGAGCTATGATGGGTTATACAAGGGATTCCTTTTGTTTACCAATCACTTGGGCTCAACATTAGTGAGTATAATTTTTAGCTTTGACAATGGGTTGGAGAGCGTCATACAGAGACCTTGTGGTTCTCAGTGCCCTGGTTGCATTTGTATTTGCTTTGTTCTCAGTGTTTGCTTGCATTTGTGCTTGTTTTGTTCCTGGTGTCCAGGTTGTATTCGTCTCTTGAGTAAGTTGTTCTTGTGCAGAGATTTTGTTCACTGTCAGAAAATACTGATACACAAAAAATGAATGTGAGTCCCTAACCTCTAGGCACGAAATAACAGGTTGACATCTCATTAAAATCATTTTTTTTCTTTTGGATCTAGACTGTAACCCTAACCCTAACCCTCAGCCTATCCTGTTTGTTGAGAATCAAATCTCATTCACTAATGGACTGGTTAGAGCAACCAAAACTCTAAAGTTTTGGTGTGACAGCAAAGTCTACTCATGAACCCCTAGCATAATTTGTTGTGTACACAAGTCCCTTGTGTGGTAACTCATACTTTTTGTGTCCTTAGATCAAAACTGGAACAACTTCAAGAGAATGATCAAGATTGCTGAATAACTTAACACTAAAAGTTTGGTGTCTGTTTCGTATATACAAAGAAAATGAAAGAGTCCATTTACAAAGTTTTTCTTTGACAGCACTTAATTTTGACAATGGTGATGCAAATCGTTTTTTCCTTATGCTACCCCTGCTGACTCTGATTTTTCCCAGACTGAAGAAGAGATCAAATAAAGAATGTTTTCTGATAATATCTACTGCCACTCAGCAGAAGCTACTTTCACTTGGATCCATCAGAAAGCAGATTTCTTCTATAGAAAGAAGCTCTACCTATTTTGACTGCTCATGAAAAAGACATTACTTTCTTGTATCTGTTATCCTAGCTACTCTTTAAACTTGAACTTTTCAAATCAGACAATTTGATGCTGCTCACTCTTTAAACTTCGGACATAAATCACCATTCATGTACCAGCATGTAACCACCTTAACTCTATACCAGAGTGGCGCTTTGTCACAAAACTTCATTTTCATTAAATCAGTTTTATTGCAAGAAACTATTATTTTTTTAATATCTTGGTGGATGATTTTTAAAAAAACCTCCAAATATCTTTAAATTTGTTTGGTTTTGAAACCTCTTGAAAACAACGCATCAGAGGATTCTGGTAAACAATGCACTTTGGTGTTTTAAAAAATTGTATTTTTTTTTTAATTGAAATTATTAATAGATTATTTATATCAGATATTAGGAAGTGCTTGTGGTGTAATAGTTATCATCATAAGAAGTGAACTTGGCTATCCAAGTTCAAATCCTGAGTGAGGCTCTTTGCATTTAACATTGCACTAATACCCTTGGGAAAGGTGTGACTTTAACTATTTTCTCTCCAGTTATAGCTAATTAGTAGGACAGACTTGGCTCTTTAACCTTGGTATGGCAACCAATCTAAGAGAAGAAAAATTCTGAATTCAAATCAATGATAAACATGGAGAGGTATGCCCAAGACACTACATAAGTAGTGCCCCCTACAACCAAACCAGGTTACAGGATCAATCAGAAAGAGAGATACCAGACTTATGCAAATTATCTATATTTCTGTCCAAATTTATTGTGACTCCAATCTTTGCACAATTTTATTCTCTTTCTCTTTTTATGTCTCACTGTGTTTTATTAATCCGGTAATAATAAAAATTAATATGTTTGAAATTTGGCTTCATTTTCTTTAATTTCAAAGTTTGTTTCATTTATTCTTCATAAATGCAGCTTTTTTTTAATGATCCTTTATTGTTCTCATCAGGCTTCCTGCATTTGGTTGCTGTCTCTAGTAAAGCATTGTGGACATCATCCTGCCTTGCAGAAACGCCTGCCAGACATCCAGGCAGCTTTCATGCAGCTGCTCTCAGAAAATGATGGTCAGTGTTATTAAATTTATAAGGATTTTCATAATTACAAAAAGAATGAGGGAAAGAATGTGCTGCGTGGTTTCAGTTTTTGACTTTCTATCAAAAATACAACTAAAATATTAGAGCTTTTTATTGCCATACTATTAACATTATTTCCTTTACAATGTGTATTGGTTAAGCAATAGGTTGTAAATTGCAGTTAGAGGAGAATCTACAATTGTATAGAATTTTGGAAACAAGGAAATATAAGCCAAAGAAATTAAGGGAAATTGGATTTCTGACTTGTTAAATCAGTTATATAAAACAATCTATCACATTTTTGTCAATGTAACTTCTCAAGTAGATACCGCTTTTCTATTTATGCTTGAAACATACTTTTAGTAATAAAACAAATCATTATACTCTGATTTACTTGGACTTGTGTCCTTATTTGGTTTTCATTATAGTCACAACATTTTGAATATTGTACCCTTCAGGATTTTTAGATATTGTAGATTGTAACTTTTTAGAAATTTGAAACTGAACCCTTAGTTTAAAGGTTATTTTCTATGAAATGGAAATGGCAACTCAAGTTCAAATCCTGTATGAGGCTCTTTGCATTTCACTCCACACTAATGCGTTTGGGAAAAGCATAAATCTATCTGTTCTACTTCCAACTATGGGTAAATAGTAGGACCAACTGTGAATAATCTTGGTAAGGCAAACAGTCTAGGAGAAGGAAAACTCTGTATAGCAGAAGAATTGAGTACATAAAAATTATTCAATCAACAGGGTAGGTTGTTCTCATTCAATTGTTCATGCTTAAAGCTTATCTCATATTAGTTAATTCTTTGAGATATCACTTGCCTCTCTCTCTCTCCTACTAAACCAGAATTGATGACTTTTATGCACTATCATGATTTTAGGTTACTTTTCATTTGTCTGTTGGGATTGCAGAATACTTGGGCTGCATCTCTGCAGAAGGATAAGACTCCCTAACAAGTGTCCTGGATATGACACTAAAGCAGAGTACTTCTTCACTGCAATTGCTCCCAGAGTCGTCTATGGGTCAAATAGAACTGTTTGACATTTAACTGTGTACTTATGCTAAACTGAGTTGTTTGAAATAGAACTGTTTTTACATTTAAATGTGTGTAAACAAAAACTGTATTTAAACAAATAACTGTGTGTAAACAAACTGTGTTTATGCTAAACAGAATTGTTTAAAATTATGTGAAACCATTTAACTGTGTGCAAAAACAAAATGAGCTCAAGCTTGTTTAAAAATGTTATTGACAAAATGTGTTTAGAAATCATATTTAATATATGTATAAAAAAGATTTGGCATTAAATGACCTACAATGGTTAATATACCATCAAACCAAACCATTTGTTAAAATATTTCTACCAGAAAATATAGATAAATTTTATCAGTAAGAGTTTTTGGACTATTGTCTTTTTCACAATGTTTTGGCTGCTGTATCCTCCAGCCTTCTTCAGAGGGGACACTTGAGGAAGGCCGGAGGATAAAGCTGCCGAAACATTGTGAAAAAAAACAATAAAGACAAAGACAATAGTCCGAAAACTCTTACTGATAAAAATCATCAATCTTCATCTTAGAAATTTAGATAATAGATAATTTTGTCACATTTTTTTTATCATTTATACTTAAGTCAAATATCCATGTTGATTAAAATACACATGCAAAAACAGGTTTATACCCATATAGATTTCCATTGCTATATAGAATCTACAAATAATTTTTTGTTTGTTATTGCATAATTTACAAATACTATCATTGCTGAAGAAAACGTTTCTAATTATCATTATTTAAATTTGACAGTTTTAATTGTTAACACAGCAGATAATTTGTTGTAACTTTCTCTATTAATTCTTGAATGATATTTAAAAAGTATAAACTTTTTTATTTTGCATTTTCAGAAGTCACCCAAGATTTCACCTCAAAAGGGTTAGCCTTGGTCTATGAAAACTGTTCAGCTGAACAAAAGAATACTCTTGTTCAAGAATTAGTGGAAACACTCATGACTGGGAAGAGGTATATAATACATTTGTTTTATTCATATTATGATATACTTTAATATTGAATTAAGATATCCCTTTCATTTTGCCAAATATATCTAAAGATTTGAAAAAGAAAAAAGATTTTAACTTAATAACCAGTTTAAGACAGAGATTTTCTCATAGAAGGCACACAGGTATGTAGTTTAATTGTTAGCAAGCTGGATTAGCACTGCAATGTTAATGAGTTCAATTCTCATTGAGTGTTCCATACTCGACTTTGCCATGAGTTTCAAATTTCAACAAATAAAAACAAAAAAAGAAAGTAATTCTAAATAAAAAGTTAGCAGTAAGTTGAAGCAATAAAAACAAAACCTCTACAGGTAGTATTGTTTAATTTCTGAATAATTTATACAGTGTTCAAAAATTGTTAACATTTCTATGGGAGTTTTTTTTATGCTATAATTTTAAAGTCTTTTGGAATCTTACCCAGTTGGTCTTTGTAATTTCAGTTTGGCTTTTTTTCATAAAGATACTCCTATAGTGTTGTAACTCATATATTTGAGTTAAGAGAAAAAAGAAAAATACATCAAGTAATTTGATAAGAAAATATGTTTTACTACACAAAATACAGTGAACAAACAATCAAGTCTTGTTACCCTCTCTCATTCAAGGGTTGGTTATTCATAGGAAACGAACAATTCCATTATCTTGCTTTTCAGTAGTATATAGAAATTTTAATATTTTTTTAAATCACCTATAGAAGATTCCTAAAATGTGTTGAACATGTGGAGACTTTGAAATTATATCACAAAGGTACTCCCATATGGATGTTAACATTCTTTTTCAATAACCCTGTATTTAAGTATTCACAGTAAGTTCTTCAAGCTAAACTTAGTACTTTGCTAAACTCTCAGGCCTTCTTTCAATTGCTTATTAATTACCTGAAGATATTACTTGGAATTCATTTTTAGTTTCATTTCATCCTTAAAAGAAAAAGACTCTTTATTTTCTCTGTTGATGGTAAATGAAAATTAAAAATTGTGTAAAGGAGCTGTTCAAAGAAATAACATTCAAATGATCAATTATCACACTCACTCAGAAAATCACTTATGTCGGATTAGATTTTAAGCAAAGCTTATTTACATTTCTCTTGCAGAAGCCGAAAAAATCTTACAGACGATACAGAAGTATTTGAAGCTGGTGCTTTGGGCAAGACACCTGAGGGGTAAGTTACCACCTTAAGATTGGAATTAACTTTGCTGTAATGAACCTCCAATAATTTGTAACACTATAAACCATTTGATATTCTAATCTTTAATAAATATGCTCCATTTCTAAGATAGACTTATAAAATATGCATTGTTTTATATATTTTATATTTGATGTGTAAATATTTTTTTTATTTCTATTGTCTATTTGAAAATTTTAAAACATGAAGGATGAAAGTAATATACTTTAATTGGTAATTCGTATTTTGATTAGCAGCAAAGTTAGATTGATGTATGTTTTGGTGTCCATTCATATCTTTATTAGAACAGTTTGGGTTTAATGTTGAGAACCACTGGAGTATTTAAAACATACTAATCGTACATTGATCTATTCAGACTAGTACCTTCATTTTTGTATTCTTCTGCAGTCTTTGGGTATCTGCTATATCTGTTAAGTTCTTGAAATTTCATACCAAACCCATTATTCAATTCAAAGAGGTAGATTGTTTTCTTTCCTCTATCAAGGCTTGAGAATATTTAAAATTGGTTAGTTCTTTTATTTTGTTTTTGTGCTGCTTTTGCTTTTTCTCTGAATTAGAGTGTTCATATAATGTCTGAGGGAATAAAAGTGTTAAGTGCATTTATTTATTTGGTGGTTACGAGTTCAATTCTTCAGTCAGGTAGTGAAAGTTAGATACTTTGATTAAGTGACCAAGTCAGAGTGGCATCATTAATTAACTAGGCAAAACTATTATGTGATATCTCTTAAAATGAGTTCTATCACTCTATGGATTGTATAAGTGTGCTTAGTGTAACAGTAATTGTTGTAGGAAATACAAATGATGACTCTAGTTCAAATACTGGTCAAGGCTATTCTTGTTTCTCTTCATGTTAATCCTCTTGAGAAAGGCATGAATTTGATCTCCCTCCAGTGATAAATAAACAGTAGGGAAGACGGGTTATTTAATCTGAGTTTGGCAGCCAGTCTTAGAGAAGGAAAACTCTGAATTCAAACCAGTTTTGCTTCACTTAAAATAATTGGCCTTGTGTCATATCCTACCTATGGTGAAAGAGTTGGATAAATACATACTCTATTGTTTGAATAAAAAGTTCGTTGCCCAGTCAGCAGAGGAGTAAGATCCCCTCCCCCACAACGAGTGTCCTGGATATGACACTAAACAATCTGGTGGTGAACTTCCAGTAATGCTGGAGCTTTGGGGAATGCAGAGTACCCCTTTATAGCCATCACTCCCATGTCCACTCTGGCTTGGAGTGGTAGCACCCGATAAGGGTCCTATCTATGGGTTAAATAGAACTAAACCCTGGTTTCTTGAGTTTACTTTTTTTTTCATTTAAACTGTATTTATGCTAAACTGAATTATTTAAAATAGAATTGTTTTGACATTTTAACTGTGTCCTTATGCTAAACTGAATAAAACTTTGACATTTAACTCTGTGTATTGCTCAGTCAGCTGGGACTGTAGAATACACTGCCTGCACCTCTGCAGAAGGGTTAGATCCCTCCAACAAGTGTCCTGGATATGACACTAAACAATCTGATGGTGAGGTTCCACTGATGCTGGGGCTTTGGGGAATGCGGAGCACCCCTTCATTGCCATTGCTCCCAGATTTACTCTGGCCCGGAATGGTAGCACCTGATAGGGCTCTATCAATGGGTTAAATAGAACTAAACTGCATACTTATGCTAAACTGAATTGTTTGAATTAGAACTGTTTGACTAAACTGAATAGCTTGAAATAGAAATGTTTTTGACAATTAAACTGTGTACTTACGCTAAACTGAATTGTTTGAAATGGAACTGTTTTTAACATTGAAACTGTACTTACGCTAAACTGAATTGTTTAATATAGAACTGTTTTGACATTTAACTGTGTGTAAACAAAATCAATAGCTTGAAATAGAAATGTTTTTGACAAACTGTGTACTCATGCTGAACTGAATTGTTTGAAATAGAACTGATTATTTGTATAAATATGGATTTGGCATTGAATAACCTATAAAGGTTGATAAAAACCAACCAACTAAAAAGTTCAAATTCCCATAAGGTTTTTGAATATAATAGACATTTGAAAAAAGTTAGAGGATACTAGAGCTTTGTTTCGGGTTGATTCATGATTAGTGAGAGATAAAATACATTCAATTTTTTTTTTTTTTTTTGTTAAAAGGATTTATCTATTCGCCCATTTATCCTGGGGTTGATTTTGATTTTTTTTCCAGAGGTTCTATGTCAACCTACCGGGAGTTGTGTTCTATTGCGAGTGACCTCAATCAGCCTGATCTCATCTACAAATTTATGCATTTGGCTAATCACCAAGCCACATGGAATTCAAAAAAGGTAATGTTTATTTTCATTTTTTTTACAAAAGTTTTACATCTTTGGAATGCATGAATTTAGTTTTCATGCAGTTTATCTTAAGGCCAACTGACAAACAGGGCCATATAGTGGTGGAAAGTGATGAAATTGAAAGAGTACATCTACTTAGGATACATGTTGACTATACTAAGAAATAGATGGAGAAATCTTGCAGAGAATAAGATTTAGAGTGAAAGACATTTACCATGATAAAACATATGTTCAAGGTAAAGCTGAACAAGATACTATTTGCCAATATCTTCAATAGTACAATTTTCCTGCAATGTTATATGAAAATGAAACGTGGGCTTCCATGAAGAAGGAATAACAGGGACTGGTTATGACACAGGGCTATGGAAAGATCTATGCTGGTAATATTATTGTGTGAGCACATCCTAAGTGAGGTAATTAGGGAGTGAAGTGGAATGTAGAATGTGATCAGAGTACCCAAAGCAGATGTTCTCCTGGTCTGGACATGTTGCAAGATTCACAGACAACAGTTGGATCCATACAATTGTCAAGTGGTATCTGAGAGATTGGAAACGACCATTTGAAAGACTACCACAACAATAGAAAGATGAAATTGTCTAGTGACTAGGCCCAACATGGAGAATAAAGGCTGGACCAAAAATGGGATGGAAGCATATTGTGGCCAGCAATATGGAAAACATCAAACAACCACCTGAGATAAAAACAGATAAAAAATAAAAATGTAAATAAATGTATGAAAAAAGAAAATCTTTGTAAAGGAACAAATTTGCTCTCTCAGTAAGTTTCTTTGATTCAGTCATAACCATTGCATTCAGTATGTGTCTTTATCAACATATAGTGTACACACACACACATACACATCTTTGATTCTTTGAATATTTCTAACTGGTGTCCAATCTGAAGTCAAGGTCATCATCAAAGTATGCTGACAGCACGGATTCCTTATCAGCCATTGTTTTCGGTGAGTCATCTAGCTAGCTAATAGTATCCACACATCTGATGAATATAAGTTTTTGCTAGTCAGACAACACTGGTGTGTCTACATGTATGTAAGTATCCATTGGAGAATCACACTTATGAGATTGTCCTTACTTCTCTAATAATGCCCAACATGTCTTGCTTATTTTATTTGGATAGTTTGTGAGATGGGATGTAAGTGGCCATACAGCTGTTGTTTTGTTGGGTTCTGCTTCCAGGATTTGTTCTAAACATGTAGCATCCTTGTGTAGCTCTCATCTATCTTTTTTCCAAGTGTTTCAACCATACAATAGTACGACAATGGCTACAGCTTGAAAAAATAATGCATAATAGCTCTTAAGTTCTATTCTTGATGTGACATTCGTAATATTTTTTTTTATATTTTCATCTTGGATGAGCAGTATTTGAATTTTGAAACCATATATTGTCTCTTTTTTTTTCCAAATCAGTCTCTGATATATATCCAAAGTATAAATCATTTCTATTTTCCATTGCAGGGTGCTGCTTTTGGTTTCAGCACTATAGCTCAGTTTGCTGGTGAACAGTTAGCCCCTTTTCTTCCAAAGATTGTACCCCGTCTTTACCGTTATCAGTTTGATCCCAACCCCAAAGTGCAACGAGCTATGACCAGCATCTGGGAGTCTCTTGTCACAGACAACAAAAAAACGGTAACTATTACTGTTGTTGTTGTTGTTTTTTTGTTTTTTTTTGTTTTTTTTGTTTTAGATTTATTCCTTTCAGGTGATATCAAGAAGCATTAACACTTATTGTGAAAAAAAAAATTAGACCCATGTTGGTTTCAAATATAGCAACACTATCATCATCATAATCTGATTTTTCTATGTTACCATAAGATAGTTGAGATATCAAGTTTTTTTGTCAGTGCAATAATGTTCAAATGCTCTAAGAGAATAAAGCAATTACCAATCCAATTTGCAATTTGATGTGTGGCATTAGTGTTCACCCATATTATTATAATTTCCCTATGAGGTAAACTATTAGAAGCTAATTATAGAGTACTTCTCTTTATATATATTGCTATCTCTCTTTCTCTCTCTCTTTCAGCTGGATTTATATATCAATGAAATTATGGATGATCTGCTGAAAAATCTTACTGCCCCAGAATGGAGAGTTCGTGAATCAAGGTGAGAGTTATTAATTGCTTTATTTTACTTATGAAGTTTTAATTTTCATGTTATTTTTTCTAATGAAACGAGTGAAAATACATAAAATAATATGTATAAGTTCGAAGTTTGGAGGTCTAGTCAAAGTGGAATCAACCTGGGGGGGGGAGTCAAATTATTCAACACGCAAAATAAACTGATGGATGTTCGCCAATCAGACATCAGCAAAATACCTGCTCTCTTCCACTTCAAACTTAGTCTCTTTTATATTCATCAAATCTCGCCACTTCACGGAGGCTGATCTCATTCTCCTCCATAAAACAAGTCACACCTCTTGCATCCTTTTCTTCTTCTGGTTTCCACATGCAGAGAGAACACACCTTCTGTTTTTTCGAGGTAAGATTGTTCATGGCATTACTACTACAATTTTACTTATGAAGTTTTAATTTTCAGGTTATTTTTTCTAATGAAACATGTGAAAATACATAAAATAATATGTATAAGTGAAAATACAGCCATACTTTGAATAGTGTGGTTAATTTGTTGTAAATTTTATTTAGACTGTTCAACATTGCACAGTTCAAGATTTTATAATGTAAATCATTTCAATCTTAAAAAGGATCAAAAAGAAATTAAGATATTACTCTTTATAATAAAAAATTATTAAAGATATTACTCTTTATAATAAAAAATAAAAATATTACTCTCAATAATAAAAAGAAAAAAATTAATAAAAATTACTTTTTATAGTAGAGAAATGTAATAAAATAACGCTCTTTATAGTAAAAAAAGAAAAAATGTTATAGAAATATTACTCTTAATGATAAAAAGAAAAAGTAATGAAAATAATACTCTTTGTTGTACAAAAAAAACGAAAAATACAATAAAAATATTACTCTTTATAATAAAAAAATAAAAATGTACTAAAAATGTTACTCTTTTTAATAATGAAAGAAAAATATAGAAATATGACTTTTTATTCTAAGAAAGATAAATGTAATTAAAATTATTATTCTTTATGATTGGTACATGTAAATGAAAAGCCTTTGTTATGTATAACAAACATTAAGTAGGAAGAAAAATGAGCACTTTCGTAGACATCTGAAACTACTGATTTTTTTTATGAATTCATAAAATCAATTAATTCTTAGATTTTAACAAAGATTTTCAGTACTTAAAAGACAGTTTTTTTTAAGATGTTTCCACTTGAAATTTTGCTAACTAGCTAACTAATAAAACATATTTATCATCTCCTGTGAAAAAATTGTCTGTGTGCATTTCTTTGTACATGGCAAGAAATACTTACCCTTTTTTTTTTTGTTTTTTTTTTTTCTCCAAAGAAATTTAATTCAGACCTATTGTTTAAGAAGCATAACCCTTAAAACACTATTATAAAGATTATTGCCCTTCTTCAATTTCTACTTCTGTGAGTGAGAGTTGGGTATAAACTGAGTCATCCAATCTATTACTGAAGTAATGTAAACAAAATACAGAAACTGAACAATTAATCAGACTGTTTAGGCTTTAATAGATAAAAGTAGGTTGTTTTGTTTGTTTAAATTGAAATCTGGGATTGTTTCTTTTTAAAAAGAAAAAGAATGTTTTTACACTTTTGTTTTATGTTTTGAATATAGAATGCCAAAAATTCTGCCAAAAAAGGAGTCTTTCTTTTTATTCATACCTAACAAACACATATATATTTTTTATATATACCTTTAAAAAAAAAGGCTTAGCAAAAAAAATGAAAAAATCATTGCTTGTAATTTGAAAAAGTTTCATTTGCTGGATACAATCAGCCAATAAATGAAAGGAAAATCCAGTGAAAGTTTTATTTTAATGCCTTTAGTTTTTTATATGGTTAAAGATTTAACAAATCCCACCTAAAAAGATGTTTTCCCATTTTAAAGGACAAATATCTTCTCAACCACTTTGAAAAGAGGTCAAATGAAGACAGAACCTACTTGTTTTGAGTAGAAAACTACATGATTATCACTTTTCACCATGATATCTTTTTAATTACTAAAATGCTGAAGTACTAAAGTTGAGAAAATCTTACTTTTACCTCACAACATGAAAATGTAGCAAATTTCAATTTGGCATAATTTTTTTTAACTTTTTGGTCAATCAAGATAAGCTTTTTAAGGTTGCTTTGTCATTTACTAAAATTTTATCAAAATCCTAGATGGTACCCTATTGATTTTATATGGAATGATGCAACAAAAAAAAGTCATTTAATTAATCTTTTTGCAATTTTACTTTCAGCTGCCATGCTGTCAGTGATTTGTTACGAGGACGTCAAATTAATGATATTGTCGAAAAACTGCCTGCACTTTGGGAGATTTGTCTCCAAGTACGAGATGATATTAAGGTAAACACAAAATCACCAATATTAATCGCCTTTATTTATCAATATTTACTCGTCCTCACACATTTTGATCATCATCATATTGTTTTATTCTTTGAATTTAAAAAAAAATTCTTATAAACAAAAACATCATATCATTTGGAACCCTTAAAATGCTGTTAGGATTCTTTCAAAGGAAGCATTACTAATACTCTCTCTGTTCCATAATCGTGGTAGTACTCTCTTTTGGGAGCTAACATCTGACTGCAATCTTGTCAAATTTATTACAGTTATCTTCCCAAGCAATTGTGACATGAGTATTTAGCAAACCTGATTTTATTCTGTGCAAAATTTGATTATCTGAATAACTTTGAGACAATCTGATAATGATAGGTCATTAAATGTCAGAATTGTCTCAGTTGACATTTTATTATATATTTGGTGTGGTACATTTCATTAATATATATTATATATTGATGGTGCATTTCATTAATATATATTATTATTATTATTATCATTACATATTTGGTGATAAATTTCATTAATATATATCATTATTATATATTTGGTGGTAAATTTCATTATTTACTCCTTTGAGTGTTTTTCACACCAGTGTTAGCTGATGGTTTCTCGCTGGAGTTTGAGTAACAGCAAATCTCTTCATGTCTCCAGGACTCTTCTCAGTATTCTGGTCAATGTTAATAATGCTGTAGTCTGGATGGTCTCTACTTGTCCTCTCATTTCCAAGTCTTCCAATCCATTTACCAATCCTTTGGGGATTGTTCTAAATGCACCAACCACAATTGGTATTACCTTCACATTTTTTTTTTTAGTTCTTTAGCAAGGTCTAGATACTTATCTCTGTTTTTGCTGTCTTTTATTTTTACTCTGTGGTCTTCCAAGGCGACAAAGTCCACTATTCAACAGGTTCTTTTTTTTTTTTTTTTTTTTTTTTTTTTGGACTATGACTAGATGTGGTCATCTAGCCGAGATTAGGTGATCTGTTTACGTGTCTCATTCTCCAGGACAGATTCTGGGTTCTGCATATACCACTTGTTTGTATGGTCAAATGAAAATTTTTTGCACAACTCCCAGTGGATTACCTTTCCTAGTTGGGTCTGGTCTTACAATCTTTTTGCGCTAATTTACTGCATTTGCTTATTATATGAGTGATCATTTCATCTCCACATAATCTACACTTGTTATTTTGTTGTGTCTTATCTTAGTTTGTCCTTATGGCATTGTATTATTATTATTATTATTATATATTTGATGGTAAATTTCATTATTATATATGTTATGTGCTGGTAAATTTTATTATGTGTTCATCATATATTTGGTGGTAAATTTCATTATTATATGTTTGTCATATATTTGATGGTAAATTTCATTATTATATATGTTGTATATTTTGTGGTAAATTTCATTATTATATATGTTATATATTTTGTGGTAAATTTCATTATTGTATATTATTATGTGGTGGTAAATTTTATTATTATGTTTATCATATTTGATGGTAATTTCATTAAATATTATTATCATATATGTTTATTATATCATCATCATCATATCGTGCTGGCAGCACGGATATCCCTGACCCTCTCTCGCCACTCCTCCCTATCGTTCATCGCCCTAGGTAGGTCTTCAGGACAACAACCTGTATCCTCACATAGCTGCTGAATGTACGTTCGAGCTGGTCGTCCTGCTTTTGCGCGGCCATGTGTGGGGATCAATAAGAGTACGTGGTAAATTTCATTATCATTTGGTTATTATGTGGTAGTAAATTTCATTATTATATATATCATACATTTCATGATAAATTTCATTATCATTTATGTTATATATTATTATATGTTAGGGAATTCATTTAACCCATTACTTTCCAACCATTGATATTCTTACCTGGTATTTCCAGGGCTTACTGGTATTCAAGCCAGTTAATCGCCTGGCCCCAAAGGCCTTTTCTGCAGGCACTACCTGCTTAGCAGGGCTGAGTTTATCCCCTGGTGCCTGAGGTACCCTCTTAAGGAGAATGCTGAGGTGACCAAGAATTTTTTGCATGAGTCTTGATTCATGCATGACCCCTCTCTATAAAATGTCTGTCAAAACCAACTTTTTGGGAAGTTTGATAAATCCGTGTCCTGATCTTCAGCTAAATAGAAGATTGTAAGAAATAAGCAAATATATCAAGTACTTCACAAGCAGTGGCTGCAGACTGGAAATTTAAAAAAAACAACACTTTATTGGAACTTCTGATGTCAAAATAAAAGAAATCAACTGTAGTAATGTTGTAGAGATTTTTGAGTGGTAGAATAATTTCAAAAATTGTCTCAGAACTAATGCTAAGGAAATACTAACAGAAATTCCTCACAGGATTTTTGTGAAGAAAATACTTAGTATATTTATTTTAATTATCAGTTATGACCTCATTAGTAAATTCACCATTAGAAGATAAATTTAAGCTTTCTTTGATCACTTTCTCAAAGATATTTGCAAAGGTCTTCATTAATAATAACTCATGAGAAAAAGAATTATCCTCTTAGAATAAATAGTTTCTGGGCCCCAGATGATTGCTTAGAGGAGGAAATGCTTATTTTATGCTCTGACTCACAAGTAGAACAAAGTTGCCATCAATCACAATAAAATGGAATTTTTTTTTCATTCACATCATATTTATGCATGATGGAAATTTCTTTCATTTGCTGTTGAAATCTGGAACTTGAATAATTGAACTCCCTGTCCTCTGCATCTAATAGGTTAAAATATAAGACTAGTTTGTCTATGTTGCAGTTATGTGCTCTCATGATAAAGAATTGTTAGAAGTTAAATTTAATCTTGAACTATTAATAAAAGTTTGTTCTTCAAAAAAGTGTTATACTTTTCAGAATTGTATTATGTTGTATTTTACTTGTGACTAAATGATAGTATACTGATTTACTAAATAAGAGTTGTTGTATCTTAGTTAATAAGATTAAACTAAACTCAGAAAAATGGTAAATTATCTAATCCTTTATATTGATAGTAATTATAGTTTGTTCACATTTTCAGGAATCTGTCCGAACTGCTGCTGATCAAACCTGCAAGAATCTTAGTCGGGTAAATCCTCATTCTCTTTCTATGCTATTTTTCCATGATCTGCTTTTGTTTCCAAAAGTCAACACAAATCCCTTATTATTGTAACTTTTTAAAAAAGTTTCAACCTGCTTGTTCTGCTATAAAATCAAGTAAGGAAGTTTAATTCATTTCTTTTCATAGTAGAGAGCAATTTGGTGTGAGACTCTTGATTTTATATATATATATATATATATATATATATATATATATATATGATAAAAATTCCATTTTTAATCTGAAATCTTTACAGTGCTCAATGCACAAAAGTATAAAGCAATATTACAATATATTTCAAGTATAAAATTGATAATAATAAAATAGGAAAAAAATTCTTGACATTTTCTCAGATGAGCTAGTGTTCAAAATGTTGCTCACCTTGAAGGTTGACAATATGAAACTTTCAGTTGTGAGTTTTTACCCTGTTTTATTTTATTCTATACATGAAATTATATTGCTTTTTTTTTTGTGTGTGTGTATATATATATATATATATATATATATATATATATATATATATATATATATATATATATAATGTTTTGTTCTGAAAAATTTAAGTAATTATAAATGCTCAAACTTTTAAAATTTATATTTTTTAAAAAATATCAATGTTTTCTTATTCAAGATTTCTCAATCTCTAAAACTTTGAAAATAATTTTCCTGAAGTTTTCCTGATACTTGCAAGATTTTTGAAAGTATCAAAATAGTTGAAACATTAATGATAACCTCAAAAAATCTGAAATAGGATTTTGTTAGTTTGATCCTAGGTATCATACCTAAATGTTGTAATGTGACCATACTTGCTTGCATTTTATTGATTGGGCTTAGAATATATTGATTGCATGCTCTACAGAAGGGTTGGATTCCCACCTTCCAAAAAAGGGATGGCCTAGGTATGACACTAAACTGCATCTTATGGTGAGGCTTGAGCTCTAGGGAGTATGCCTTCATTGCCATTACTCCCAAATCCACTCTGACCTAGAGAGGTATAGTACCTGTTAGGGTCAGATCTTTTCAGAAATTATTAGTATTAGATTGGAAAACTTGAAACTGTATGCAAGCAAATTATTATTAGACATGAATAGTTACTTGAAACCATATAATTACTTAAAAAATAAACTTCAGCATTAAATAACCCAATAGAGTTGACATGCCATAAAACCAGCCAACCCACCCCAACCCATACTTGTTCTTAAAAATTTGAGGAAAAGTTGTCTTCCAAATTTGGAAATTCTTTTAAAACCCTCTTATTTTTTTATGAAGCATTGGAACTGGTTCACGGTTTAAATTATGTATGTATTCATTTGTGTTTTCATACTAATAACAACTTGTGGCTTTCACTGGAGATTAGGTGACAGCAAGTCTCCTGAACATGACTTCATTAGTTCTGTTGTCTAGATGGATTCAGTTCTTTAAATTTGTAATTCTTTTGAACATATTCAAGTATTCTCATGAGGAATACAACTTGACTTTAATGTCAAAATTACTGTTAAATAACTTTTCTATCATTAATTTTCAACCATCTGAAATTGACTCATTTAATAATTTTGTTTCAATTGATCAAAAAATGAAACCTTATTTTGTATCAAAGGGAATAATTGATATGTCTCATTCTAATATTACAGATATCCATAAAAGTATGTGATGTTAACAATGGAAAAATTGGTGAGAAAGCATTCAGCCTTGTGTTACCCTGTCTTTTAAAACACAGTTTACAGAGCCAAGTACAAGAAGTTCGTGCCATTGGGTAAGTGCTACTAAT